>VYZX01002658.1:32764-75535 GCA_013401335.1 Brachypteracias leptosomus | reverse complement strand
CTTCTTAACAGTATTACAAGGCTTGATGTTATTTTCAGTCCTCAGTTGCTGGCAATACTGGGTCTGCTTCTAGATTCACAAGATAAATGGCTTTATAAACAAAAATGCAAGATACTATCCGTTTAATCAACACCAACCAAACATTCAGCTGAAGCAAATATTGTTCTTCAAGGATACGTTAGTTGTCCTCTTGAAACAAACCATCTCAACTATTGTTGCTGTTTGTTGAAAAATACCAGTGCTCAGCTGATAAAATATAGTTTTCCATATGTATGGCTTTTAAAACTATAATGAATTTAGAGTTAAATTTACTTATATTCTGAGCTTTGAAAACATAAAGATAACATGTTTAAACTTCCCTCTGTCACTGCAGAGGTTTGGAATAATACTTTTTTATGTAATAAAATACGATGCATTTTCTGCTGGGGATGTACTTTAAGAAAAAAACCTGAGTGATCCATGAGCCCTCCCTCAGTTTGATCTCTCTGGCACACAGAAGAAGATGGAGATAGTGGTATTTTTCTTCACCGTTTTTTCTTTGTGGTGTTAAGTAGCTATTTAAGGTGGCAGACTAGTAGCTTCAATGGGAATGTGCATGGTAGGAGGTAAGAACACCAACCAGCAAAGCACAGTTTTTCTGCAAGTGCAAATTGGCAGTTTTTATTAAAAAATGTTCTTTGAAGCAGTCACATCATATAATCTGAGCAAAGTGAGGCTAATGTAATGACTTAAAGCGTTATTTTTTTTCTCACCATTGCAGAAAAAGGAAGTGGTTGCTTTTACAATGTGGAGCAGCTATTAAGTTAAATTAATAGATCTATTATGTCTGGATTTGTAGAAAGCTATTTAAAAAAGTTTCCCTTGACAGATTATTGTAAAAGTTCTCTAAATATGGGTGAGGTAATACATTATTAAGATGGATAAGGAGTTGGTTAGAAACCAGGGACATGAATTAAAAGTATCTGTTACTCATAAGAGTTGGTAAAGAGTGAAACCCCACTGGGCTCTAACTGTATCAATATTTTTTAATACTCATTTTAATGTTTTAAACAGAGCTGTAGCATGATCCTTCTTCATGTTTGTGGGTGTTACCTGTGAAAGAAGCATAGCTCAGTGAACTGCAGCATTTATGGGCCATTATGAGCCAAAGGTTTTGGGGGTGGTGGGTCAGGCCACACAGAATTATTTGCATCATTGAAGTGAATGGCAGCATGGACAGAATTTAAATATTACCCAGACAGAGCATTGCCATCCCCTGACACACGCTGAAACATAGAGACGATGGTTAAAGGATAGCAACATGTCTCTGACTGGGCTGAGGCACTACTGGAGAGGTTTTACAAATGCAAGCAGGGCCAATATTTTCACATTCCAGCAGATCTGCCAGACACGGGAAAGGGAGGTTTTGGAGCCACTGGACTGGTGACAGGCTGACAAACTGAAAACATCTTGTGGGTGCAGCACTGAGCATAGAATCATAGAATGGTTTATACTGGAAAAGACCTTTAAGATCATCAAGTCCAACTGTGAACTGTATCACACGTGTTGTCCTCTGTTGGCTCACACAGGCAACAGTAGCCCTACCTGCCATTTCCAAGTGTTCCAGCTGGATCATGTTACTCATGACTGATGTATCAGTCCAGGCAGCTCTGTACGGTTTCATACTGAGCTATGCATAAGATAGATTTGAAAGGAGTGATTTTTGCAGAAGGAAGACTCTGCACCAGCTTCCCCATGAGTGTGATGGTTACCTGACAGCTCTCAAGAAAGCTTCTAGACATTTAAATTTTCCATTGTTCCCTTAATAAAGAAAAAGCCTTTTATTTAATGAGATCAGCTGCACCAGCTTTTCAGACGATTTACATTGCTGATGTATATTCAAATGGTACACAGTGACAGTGCTTAGAAATCAAACCAGCAGTTGTGGTTCATCCACAGTGGTGGCTGAAAACAGCATATACCATCTAAACTGACATATACAACCCCCAGGGGTGAAGCAATATCTGAACTTTAAGGACACAATTACTTTTCCAGAGATTGTGACATGAGTATTTTATGTGCGAATCAAGAATTTTTTTCATTCAAAAGAAAGTGAAATGTAATTTGAATGCATGCTGTCAGATGAGTGACACCTATGGAGAAATTATAGCACAATAATCAAAGTCTGAGACAGAGTAACACTCTATTTGACCAGAGAAGAAGAGATCACACAGTCATTAATATAACAATAGACAGGACTTTGGGTACTCAGTACCAGGAGTACTTTGGCATCTAAATG
This sequence comes from Brachypteracias leptosomus, assembly GCA_013401335.1. Taxonomy (NCBI): domain Eukaryota; kingdom Metazoa; phylum Chordata; class Aves; order Coraciiformes; family Brachypteraciidae; genus Brachypteracias; species Brachypteracias leptosomus. The sequence goes on along the minus strand of VYZX01002658.1, from coordinate 73,257 downwards.
GGAACAAGACAGCTGCAGAGAGAAGAATGAAACTCTCTCTCTCTTTCTCATTGATTTTTCAAACTTTTCTAGCATTAAAAGTGACAGGTCACTTCAAGTATAGCGTTCGGGTACAGAACAAAAACACTGGGAGAACAAAATGAGCCAATCGAGACTTTGATTGCATTTTGCTTTTCTATGCCTATCATTGAAGAACTCTTATTTAAATAAAACTCAACCCTTTATGGGCTGATAATAGTAATGTGATGGCCAAAGGGCAGGTTGGGACCTTGAGCAACCTTGTCTAGTGGGAGGTGTTCCTTCCATGGCAGGAGGGTTGAAACTAGAGGATCTTTGAGGTCCCTTCCAACCCAAACCATTCCATGATTCTATGATTACCTGGGGAAGAAGTTTGAATTGGCTTGCCTTGGTAGAGTCAGCAATGTAGCCATGGTAGCCCAAAGTATGATTTTTCTCTGCTGAAAATGGCTATTGGTTGTCTGCTGTGTATTCATTCCCAAAGTTTTTGTATGGCTGTATTAATGAAATGTAGATGAACTTTTACATTGCTAAACCAGGACACCTTCCTTAGAGATCAGTGATATCATTGTGACTGGAAGAAAGTTAATCAATCTGATAACAGATGAAATTTATCCTCTCCCTCAGCCACAATGAGGACTCTGCTGTGATGCATGGTTCACTGTATTTCATGTCAGTAAGAGAAAAACAATGACAGAATTGGATTTGATACTGGGGGATGGTCTTCTATGTCAAGAAGAAGTAAAAGGTGAAGGTTTAGGGGGGCAGGTGTTCATTGAATTAGCAGAGAAGGAAAGGAAAGCAGCTCAGAAATAAGACCACTATTTAATGAAGGTGTCTGCTGAGAGTGGCATATGGATGTCTCCAAAAATTTCCAGGATCTTCAGTGTGAGAGTTAAATAGATTTTTTTCAGGTAGTAGTATCGAAAGAATGTTAAATGCCTCAAAACCTCCTTAGTATATTTGTGATCTTCCTGACCTCTATGCTAAAACAAAATCCACAGGACTACACTAAGTGCAGCTCTGGGAAGAGTACCTGAAAACTGGCAAAGCGATCAGGAAACTATCTAATTTGCTAATAAAAAAACAGGGAAAATGGTTTTGACTTTTAAATCCTCAGTATATCTCAAGCAGGAGTCTAAATATTTTACTGAATGGTATCTAGAAGTAGCTCTGCACACACAGTATGCCTATAGGTAGGTGCCTATGCATTCATACCTGCTCCGCTTTCATAACATAGAAACGTGATATAGTTTCTGTTTCCTCCTGGGAGGAGGAACCTTTGGTCCAAGTCCTATATCTAAGGACTATTAATGCATTTTACAACATACAAGCAAAATAGAAACATTATCCTTGGAAAGGTTCCTTTGGGGCCTTGAGCAATCTTGTCTAGTGGGAGGTGTCCCTGCCCAGGCAAGGGGATTGGAACTAGAGGATCTTTGAGGACCCTTCCAACCCAAACCATTCTATGATTCTGTGATTCTATGAAATGAAACAGGAACTCAGGACTTCCCCTGCCAGATGCATGCCCTTAGTATTAGGCTAGACATCCAGCCACTGTCCCAATTAACTCCGGATTCTGTGCTAATGAGAATAGCTTCTGTGGAAGTATTGAGAATACATGTTCCTCACTGCAGATAGTATTCTGGCTGATTACTGAAATCAGAGGAGGTGGGTTTGACCACACCAGACAGGAAGATCTGAACCCTGGTCTTCCTGGATAAAAGCTTTAAAAATGTAACTGCTGTTTCAACTGATGATATGAGGAACAACACCACCTTACTTCTCTTGGCTTTGCCTTGAAGACTGTATTTTAAACAGTATGAGTTATCTCATTTGCTGTTACTTGCTTGTCAAATGAGGATGGAAAAGAAAGGTGGGTCACTTAGTTTGTGGATTTGGCTGGAACTTGTGTGGGGAAAATATTGACTTACCTGCTAGTGCTAAAGGGAAATTTTTGCACATTCCTGGAGGTATCCTTGGAGATCTACTGTTAAAAATTGATCTCGCCAGCGACTTGAGGCACTTCAAGAGTTCAACAGCAGTTGAATAGTTTCTGTGGATTGCAGGTTTGGCCATTTAAATCTAAATCCCAGCTAAGCACCAACCACAAAACATAAGGTTCAGTTCCTCTGAGGTATTTAGGTGCTTAATGCCCACTGATTGCGGTAGGAGTCAGATGCCAAGGTACATTTCCAGGTGTCAACTTCAAAGTTCATTGTAAGTGTTTAGCTCAAACAAACAGTACAAGTTTTCTCACTATACATGAAATAGTATTCTAGGCTAGCTTTTTATATCTGTACTTAAAGCCCACATGCTGTGCATAGTCCTGCCATCAGAAATGTTTAACCCACACACTGTTCTTTTAAAGGAAAATTAATGTTTTCTTCACATAGCAGCAGGGATTTCACAGTTGAAGGCTCAATAATGTATCTTTTGAAAATAGCACTTTATGCTTTCATCTCCAAAGCCTTTTGCTAACACTGGGCTCAGCCATGCATTCCTCCAGGTGTTGAACTCCTGTGACAATAGAGCAAGATACAGATATAGGAGCTGACAGGATCAGTCCCACCCTTATACCCCTCCTGTGAAGTAAATTATTATTCTCTTGTTACAGGCAGGGAGACAAATATAGACCGAATTTGATTTTGTACGATTATAACACTGGGTAGCTGCTTACAAAATCAAGGCCATATTTCAAAACAGATCCTATTAGCTCATTGAGCTCACAGTTTTACCAATGCAGTACACTGTACAACAGGAACTAAGTAGTAGTTTGGCAGTGATCTGTACTTTACTAGGATTAATATAAATTAATTCTGTATTTATACTGAGGTGCTAAAGTTATTAAACTCATTAAGAATGTAACATTACAGAGATCCTAACAGATAACACAAAGATTTTCAACAAATTCATTTCAATGAAAGAAAGCATGTTCTTTCTCTGTTGTTATCTTGTGCTTATTGATTTTTTAAGAGGAAAAAATAAGACATTTAAGAGATTAAAACATTTTCCCAGCAAAAAATATACTGAGAAGTTGTCTCTCAATAATTTTGTTTCTGCAAAGATGGAACTAGGTGATATTTCTGGATACTGTAAAATTTAAGTTATGTTGATGATGTCAAAACCTATATGACTTGGCTTAAAGAACAACAGTTCTCAGTTTTCAGTTTTTTGGAAAATGTCAGGTTTGGAACCCTTCAGAATCTGAACCAGCGTATTTCTAGAAGTAAGTAATAAAGCATACTCTCCAACAGGTCCATGTCTTTCTTGTGTTGGGGACTACAGAACTGGACACAGTATTCCAGGTGGAGTGTCATGAAAGTGGAGTAGAGCAGGAAAATCATCTCCCTCAACCTTCTGGCCACATTTCTTTTGATGCAGAATGAGCAGGAGTGTGCTGCAGCTGTACTAAGGATTTCCAGACATAAATGACCTTCTCTGTTGGAAAACTCCATCTTAGTCTGAACCTTCTTGGCCTCAATATCCAGCTGCTGGGTCTTATTGTAACTTCGCTGACTAGTATATTATCGGTGAGGCACGACATCCATTCTCACTTAACAAAAGAAGCTGTTCCAAGTTTCTTGGGGTCTGAAAACAACCAGCAAGACAACTCCACTACTGAAGGGAGTAGAACATAAGACAGAACTGCACTATGTCTAATCCTGCATCCTGTTGCCGACTGTGGTCACCAGCAGGTGCCTTGGGGTGCAAGCCTCCAGTGGCACCTTCTGGTATTGAGGTGCTTGGGCCTGAGCTGTGGGCCCCAAGTTGGAGTTGACCTGTGGATGAGTCATAACCCAGCAGAATGTTTTGGTTTCCCTATTGGCCTTAGGTTTCAGAGGCAGAACCTGGCTCACTTGTCTTTGTGTGGCTCCACCCTCACCCATGTGGTCGTGGTGGGTGAGGCCAGGAGTATATCAACCAGGAGCTGATCAGTCAGAGGAGCTTCCTGTTGGGTGTGGCTTCTGTTGGGGTTGGTTGCATCTTGCTGAGCTCTCTTGGTGGTGTCCTTCCATGTGAAGGGTCACTGAGGGAGCCATCTCTGTCTGTTGTGTCCAGCAGGCAATGCTGGCACCACAGTGGGCAATGGGGGAGTTGGGCCCACAGGAACCTATGGCAGGATTGTTTGAAAGAAGCCTTCTGAGAGGATGTTGCTGAGTTCAGTGTTGGCCTGTGTGATCAGGCAACTGCTGGCAGCATAAAATGATGATGGCAGAACCGGCACAACAGGTATGCATTCCTGCCAAGAATTTGCAGCTTATCAACTTCTCCAAAGAGATTTAGGTAAGTCTTTGTATTTAATAGCTTAATTCAGTTTCTTCTTTGTGACTTTATACAGTGTTCCCTTGAGATCATGTAAACTGTTAGGATTCATAGTATCATATAGCAAGGATTTCCACCAGTTTCACTATATATTGTATAAAGATTCACCCTCTTTTGCTCAATGTGAACTTGCTTCCTGCTAGTTTCATTGGATGAGCTCTAGTTCTTATTTTTCTTTGGAAAGAAAATAAACAAAAACCTTCTCAGACTAAGGCTATTTACAATTTTATATGGCTCTGTCACATCTTTGATCTTTTCCAGGCTGAAGAGTCCTGGTCTGTACAGCCACTCTTAATTGGAAGATACTCCATACCTGTGATCTTTGCTGTTCCTCTGGAGTGGAAAGTTCTGTCTTTTTGAAATGAGACCAATAGAACTACATATGCAACACCTGGGTGTAAAATGCATTTAAACAGTTATTTAGTTTTATAAGAACCATCCACAATTCTTGACAGTTGCCCCATCCTGATTAACTTAATGTTATTTGTAAACATTGATAACTCACCTCTCATTGATACCTTTCCCTAAGTTGCTTATGGAGGTGGTGAACAGCCTTCTGACCACTTAATAGCCCTTTACTCTTACCTTCTGTGACTTTCATCCCATCATTCACCCATGCAGCTGTCTTCATGCTATCTTGATTTCCTTAAGAGCATTAGGTGAAGGATCTTGTGAAAGGCTTGTGCAAAAGCAGTAGTCAAGCCCTTATCAATACCCTTGTCAAGTCCTTCTAGAAACTGCAGGTTTGTGAGACAGAACTACACATCAAAAAAGCCATATAACTCAGGCTCAGTATCTGATACAATGGTCCAAATCTGCATGTCCTGGTTTGAGTTAGAACCAAACCAGTTCTGTTCAGAGATTTTACTTTCCATCTGAGTCTTTGATAACTAACTGCACTTTCTGAAATTAGCAGCATGTTTTCACAGACAGTGTCTGCTTCTAGCAGTGATAATGCTTGATGTTTAGAGTTACTACCAAGGATTGGTGTGCAGACCAAGGTCACTGCTAAATCTTGTGTACCACCATCAGGGGGAGGTTGGATTCAATACTTGTTTTGTATATATTCCCTTTTATTATCATTATCTCATTAAAGCTGTTTTAGTTTTCTAATCCAGAAGTCATTCTCTCTCTCATTCCCTTCCTATCCCCTTGGGAGGGGAGGAGGCCATGAGTCTCTCTCCCTTGTCCTCTTTCTCTTCCTCTAATTGGAGTGGGGGAAAGAGGGGTTAACAGAGCATCTGTTTGTAGGTGGGTTGGATCTAAACCTGGACACTGCACTAGATACAAATTAAATTTCTAATATAAACCCAAATAAATGCAGACATTTGAAGAAGGAAGAGGACAGAAACAGGACAGAGTCAGTAATGCTATTGGAGTGCTTCAGTAGAGATGGTGAAAATTATGGAGGATTGAGAGGGAAAATAGGAATATCAGAGATGAAATTTAACTTGGACTAAACACACATTAGCCTAAAATAATCCCATACTTCAATTACTGAGCACAAGGCCTGTTCTCTGAGAAGGCAGAACCTCTGCATAGGTGCAAACATAATTAGCAGTATCAATTTCTGTGTAGCTGCCACCAGTAGTTAACAATACAGATAATATTTTTAAATGAGTAGAGGAAAATCAAACATATGACATCTTTATATTCTTCAATGCTATTCTTGCATTTGACGTGCTTTGCTAGATGTCTTTTCATTGATTTTAAGATACAGAGACTAGCTAAAAAGCTACCAGGAAAAGTAAGGTTTAGAGGTCCTTTTACTCTAGTAGTTAGCAGTGTGAATGGAGAGAAAGAAGAGGAGAGAGGAGGCATGTTTTAGAATTATTGGGAAATACATTTGGCATGCATAGGTAATCTGTGGGATTCATTGCTGCAGGAGGCAAAACTTCTATGAAGGCCTTGCATGATTCTAATGATACATCCCAAAATAGGGTGAAGGAAATCTTTTGGGCAAGGACATAATGTGGAATGTCTTTTCCTGACTTCTATTTAATCTGTAATATTATAGAATGGATTGGCCACAGTGGGAATCATTGCTCTTTGAGGAGCTGTTCACTGGATGGAGCAGAACAGAGTGAGGTGCATGATTTTACCTTTGAAGATTGAAAAGTAATAAATATGAAATGTTCAAAAATTTTTTATTTTTATTTTTCAAATCCTGACTTAAACCCCCCTAAATTATGGTCAAAACTAAGCTTTGCAATGTTTGATCAACCAGATAGTTGTCTGCAATATTTAGGGGTTTCATGGGAATAACAGTAAATGTCAGAAATAAATGTATGCTGTCATGGCCACTAATGCAAAGTCACAGTGACTTAATTTTTCAGTTCTCCTTTTTAGTGATACAAGGCTTAAAATGTTTTAAAATGCATTTAAAGAGTTCTTTGTTAAAAAGCTTGTGAGTGTCCAAAAGCCAGTATTTTCAAAAGGTTTTGGAATAATGCATTATGCTAAACTGTCTGGAAATGTCTGTGCATTATTGTAAATATCCGTGTGAGTTATTCATCTTCCAGACACTGTTACAGTGTGCACAGTGAAGCCAAATCCAGAATTCTGATTGCATTGTACCTGCTCTGACTTCAGTGGAGGACCTTCCTGAGTATGATCATAGGATTAGCTGAATGGCATGAGCAAGAGCTATACCAAGTTTTCCTCCCATTCAACAACTTTCCTATGGCTCAAAAGCATGACATAGGATAATGGACAAACAGCACACAGGAACTTAAGAACACATTCTTTGTGATGTTGAATGTCTCAACTTGGATTGATTTTGGAGGAAATGAGCTTAGGAAGAGTTGAGAGTCCTCTAGGAATGACTTCTTTAAAAAAAAAAATAAAAAAAAATTAATAAAAATCCCTGACATTATGTGTGTATAAGTCCTGATTTAGTAATTTTTAAACTTTGTACAAGAGGGATCTGCCAGGTCTTCCTTGAATATTATTGTACTCTGATCCTGAATTCATTGATGTATGAGAATTTGAAAGGTCTATAAAGAGAATAATTCATTTCACTGCAACAATGATGAAAACAGGAGATATTTTTTAGAGGACCAGATTATGAGTAAGTAGCAAAGCCACTGACTTCCTTATTGTCATATTAAAATAATGGTAAATTTATTTCTGTGATTATTTGGTCAGGAACAAAACTTCAGTTTTATGTTACGTGAGGTAGTTTGGATATTTACCAACCTTAATCTGAACTATCTGTGCTCTTATCCAGTTACTTGTCCTACGTCTTGAAAACACTTCAAAATTTTGTCAAACTGTGTCAAAGAGAAGATCTATGTGAAGGATTGATTAAAAGAGACAGACATGGAAGGCTTGTTCTATCTTTAAAAGTTTTTGTCTGAAGATACTTACCTAGCCAAATTGCTTTGCAACTGTTGCTGATCAGATCATATCTGTTGTTACTATAGCTCAATTGAGATATAGTATCTTACTGGGCTGCATTACCCTGGGTGGCTTAAGACCACTGACAAAAGTCCTTCTCTCTGCATCCAGAAAATGTATTAAAGTAGTACTTTTTGACTACGAATTTACAAAGCACTCATCTTGATAAACATCAAGGTCATCAAACCTCTTCCCTCCACAGACAATGGAGAACAGCCCTGTGCAGGGAGCCCTCACCAGCATCTTTGGATTCCCAAAGCTGCCCTATGGGGACCACCTGTCCTTGGACTGAGTGTGTCCTGGGCTTGCGAGGAAGAGGGTTATCATCCCTGGTACCCTTCCTGCCCCTCTGCAGACTGCTCGCCCATTAGACCTCAACTCAGTTGTCTGCACCCTGCTGACCTCATGCCAGGGAACAGTGAGGTGTAAAATGGGATTGGTTTTGCAGAAGTTCGTTATACTCCTTTAACAGGTGGTGGGCTTAGGTAAGCTGCTCTGATGAGAGGACTCCTGTACAGCTGTATAGCCACTGACTTATTAACTTTGTGGTAGATAGGTCTTCAGTTTACAGAGCCTATACATTTTGGTCACAGAGGATTTTTCTTCCCACTGGAAACACATGCTAGTTTTTGGTAATATTATTTAAATGTAAAAATTTTAGTACTGGTGAGCACTCTGCGAGAGATTGACAGCATGATAGTCTTAACAGTTCTATCTTGTAGAAAGCTTTCTCGTTTCTCAGAATATGTTTTATAGTATTTCTTAGTGTAATAATATCATCTTAAACCTCAGCTTTTAAAAATGTTTTCAGGAAAAAACCTGCAACAAAAATAGAAAATTCTAACGTGTTTTATGGCAACAGTTTTAAATTAAACTGTTTCAGCATTAAAAATCCATTAAAAGTTAAACGAAACCTCCCAGCATAAAGACAAATATCTAGGGATTCAATTACTGAAACTGCTTGCAATCAACTTATTTAAGTGGAAGATCCTTTTCTTCAAGCTTCCAAGAAAAAAAGAGTTCTTGAAATAAAATAGAGAAGCCAACATCAAAGTTTCTGTACATCACAAAGCAATAAGGCAATTTAATATGATATTAACATATGAAACAGAAGTTAACTATGCTTTTCAAAGAGCTCTTTAAACAGAATTGGGAAAAATGGGCTGATGATACGTTCTTAGGCTTCTGTTTTAAAATTGTAGTGTTCCGTAGTTTCAGAGCAATAAGTTGAGTAGGGAAGTTGGTTGTCTTGTACTGTGCTTTGCTTCTGGACCTAATCCCATTCAAAATTAGAAATAGAGAATATTTGCCAAAATTTTTCAGATCTGAAAACAGTTTTGAATTTAGTCTTATCTGACTTACAAGCAAGTGTCTAGGTCCTTCTTTCCTTCCTAATTAAGATGAAGTGGATAGAAATATTCAGTGTTCACTTATATTGATCCAGAACAAATTAAAATAGAGCACTGTGAGAATCTATCTTTGCTCTCTGTTACAAGAAGTCTGGAGGTCAAAGTTTTGTACTGCTATACATTTACTAAGAAAATAATATCCCTCATTCAGTACTAGCTGATGATCTCTTCAACTAGAAAAAAAATAAGAAAATAACTTTTCTTCCAAAATGTTAATTCTCTTGGGAAAATTTTTCAGCTGTTATTTCTTATCTTCCTTAAAAAACTGAAAACAAAATTCCAGCAACTCTTCTCGTGACTTATAAACCTAATGTACGTATAGTCATAGTAAGAATAGTTTTTTTCCTGCTTTATTTATATATAAATAGTGTACATTATTTATGTACATTCCTCTTTTATACATTTAGAGTTGGACATTTTCAGCCCAGGAAGGATGACTTTAGGATGTCTGGCCTTCGGCAAATTACAGGCTTGATAATGTAAACTGGTCACTTCCTCAAACAAATAGTGGTTGAACAAAAACACACATTGATTTAGATTTTCCAAGTGATGAAAAAACCTCCACTTAACCTGGTAAAACCTTGCCGTGATCAAGTGCTGCCTTTACTAAGAGTATTGTGTCCTTGAAAGGTAGTCAGGGTCAGCTCAGTGCATCAAAACACAGCTGTCCTTTCCCTGACATACAGTAGACAAGCTAATAATAACATTTTTGTTCAGCTCCAAAGAATCAGTTCATAAAATGTGTAATTTTGCATAGTTGAATAAGTTGGTGGATTTGTAGTATATATATGTATAAGCAAGACAAATGAGAGAAGTTTGAAATGCAGGATAAGTACTGACAGGAGGATTATGAATTTCTGGCAAGGACCCACCTTCTTGTCTGTAAAATAGACACATCTCTCATGTCACACAGCAGAGGAGGAGGAAAAAAGATAGCTGCAAAGAAAGGCACAGTTGTGAGAAAGGCAGACAAAAGAGAGTAATTGCCATGTTAAATGGCAAATAGGGGCATGCCTGCTGAAAGCAATTTGAGTTCACATGGGTGAAAAAGAAGGAAAGCGCTGAGTTAATATATAACTGACACAAATTAGTAATAAGCTATTTATTCTTGCTGCTCCCATCACCTTTGACTAATAACAACCTTTCACAATAAAGTAACGATTAAAGTCATCATGACCAAATTTAACCCACTGACCAAGAAGTTGGCAAATGAATCCACTCTTGGGGCTGAAGTCAAGATTGGCCGGTGGTACAAAATTAACCCGATCTTAATGCTATTTGAGAAATGTAATTTCATGCTCCACCTCAGCTGGTTTGCCTTGCCTTGTTATATTTCTTTAGAATCACTAATGCTTTTTTTTAACGAGGGAGAAGGCCTTTAGAAATTGAAAATATCATCAATGGATTGAAGAGAAAATTTAGTTTCATCCTCAACTTGTAAATCTGCTACTTCTATGCAAGAGATGTCTAAATTATGGGGACATCATGGTTAAATGACAGGATAATCAGTTAAATCTTTTAGAACAGCTAACTTGTCAATGAATAGCACATTCCTCTTTCAAATTTTACCTTTGGATTCAGAACACTGAGGAAATGAAAGACAAGGCAAACTCTATCCCTCTCAATCTATGGTAGAACCTGCACCACCTTCTGAAGGTGGACCTCTTATAGGAAAGCCTAATGACAAGTTTTTGACAAAACTCTGCCCCATAACGATCGATGGGATCAAGATTATGTACTGTGTTTTAATAAACAGATTATACTGTGTGTAGACATGGATTATCCAAGGAAAATGTGCCACGTTGAAGCAGGACTATTCTGTAGCATGTAAGTCCTAAAGGGTCTTTAAAATGAAGCGTGTGTCCATGTTGCTGAACGAGGACTGAGCCCCATGTCATACTGAGGTGGTGATGGCCAGTAGGCCATCCCCTCTGGGGAAGCACAGGCTTCACAAAGTTAAAAGTTAAATATAAGCACATCATGGCAGTGACAGCTCAAAGATGAGCGTGGAAGAGGGACAGTGTTAAGTAATAATTTGCTAGTTCATGTTCATGGGTTGTTCCAATTCCTCTGTCAGGAGTAGCATACGAGGGTATGTACGCACTGCTGTGCCTTTACATGGTGGCCCCCATCCTTCTATTGAGAAGCAAAGGATCAAATGGAAGTGGACTCATTCAGGTGCTCATTTTTGGCTGTAGTCACAGGCAGGGCTTCAGCTTCTATGATCATGACATCCTCTGAGGTCAATCAGCCTCACCTCAGTCCCTTGAAAGGGAGCAAATACTCTGTGAGGGTGTTTAAACACATGAAAGGCAAGATTGTTGCTGGAAGCAGCCAGCATGGGTGTAATTTAACCTGGGTGAATCAGGTAGATAATGCCTGACCAACTTTTTGCTTTCTTGACGAGGTGGTTGATGCTGTAGGGAAAAGGTTGATGGTGGATGTTCTATGCTAAAGCTGTAGTAAGACCTTTGACACAGTCTCTCATAATCTTATCACCAAGTTGGTGAGATGCAGACTGAATAAATAGGCAACAAAGCTGGAAAGTTGACTAGACTACGATGCCTTAAAGAGTTATAGTTAGTGGTATAAAGTCCAGCCAGTGGCCAATATGGGAGCATCCACCTGTATAAATTCTGGGACCAGTTCCAGTTAATCTCTTCATTAATTACCTGAAAAATGGGACCGGAGTACCTTCTCAGCAAGTTGTGAATGACACCAAATTAAGAGGGAGTGGTCAACAGGTTAAAGAACAGGGCAGACAGGAACCTATGAAGATCAACAAAAGTCAGTGTGAAGTCTTGCATCTGGGATGAAATAATCCCATGTAATGGTACAGGTTGCGGTCCATCTGGCTAAGAAAAGCATCCATTTCTGCAGGAATGTATCTTGAGGTCCTAGTGGACAACAAGCAGACCATGGGCCAACAGCATGCCCTTGTAGCAAAGGCCAGCTACATCCTGGGCTGTATTAGTAAGAAAGGTAGATGTTGTTTCTGTTATCCTGAGTAAACTGCAAATGCAGTTGCCACTGTAGATTGTTTTGAGGACAGCTAACTGCTTACATTCAATCATTAGTCAGGTCCAGGAATGTCACCCATCCCCTATATTTGGTACCTGTGAGACTGCATGTGGAACACTGTAGTTTTGAGCTCCCCTGTACAAGAAGGATATTGATATAATGGACAGAGTCCAATAGTCAAGAGCTTGAAACATGCTGAATAAGAAGTTGAGGGAGCTGGGCTTGCTTAATGTTTAGAGGAAAATGCTTCAGTGTAACTTTACTAGTTGTCTACAACCTCAGTTACCCTGGGAAGCTGTGGAATCTCCATCACTGGAGGTGTTCAAGACTTGTCTGACCATGACCCTGAATAACCTAATATAGTGAGACCTGCTTTGTGCAGGGGTTTGGACTAGATGGGTTCTTGAGGTTCCTTCCAACTAAATTTTTCTATGATTTGAAGTCCTCAGGGCTACTTTAAGGGGAATGAGCAAGTCTGGAGTAGCTGTTTCTTCAAAAGCTATCGTAGACCTTGTCCAGGAAATAAAAGCAGAGGACTTAAGAAGCAAAATGTTTTGGCAGACTAGATCACAGCACATATGAATAAGAGTGGGATGAATTAAGACTATCATTTTGACTTTGTAGGCTAGATATGTTTTTAATGTATGTGTGTGTGAACTGAAGCAACTGAAGGGCAGTTGATTTCTTAAAGTTGGTTTTAGTTTCATATCAGTTCTCTTGCATTTACTTTTATAAGTGAATACAGATAATTCTTGTAACTTCTAGTCTGATTTTACACAGTCTGCTTATTCACCTTCATACCTGCAGAGGGAAGAAATTTCAGAAACATTTCACAGTCTGAAATGTACATCAGTTACTTGTAATTATCCATCCAGCGCAGTGAGTTAACCCACCTTTATCATTCTCTATTTTGCCTTAATTGGTTACCAAGTAATTTTCAAGCCAGTTAAATTGCTTGACCCTCTTAAATTTTCCCAGACCATTTTTTTTCTACTCCTTTGCTTCAGAGCTTCCTACCTTCTGTTGAACTGGCAATTAATCATAACAACTCTCTTGGCAGGCAATTGCTTGCTCTTTATAGAACACACCGTATGTCTATTGCTCACAGTTCTCTATAGCTTTTGGATATGTTAAAAATAAATCTGGTTGCAAATAGCTCAGGTTTTTAGCAGGGAGCTGATTTTGGAGCTCTCTGTATGGTAGAAGCAGAGCATTTTGCATGTCAAAATGGATTACGCTGTAACAAGGAAAGGCATGACCAATAACCTTGCAATTTCTTTATCAGTAAGAATAGACCCCATATAGTCATACGGTTTTGACTCGATTTCACAAAGATATTTCAGTGTCAAGGGTTAGGGCTGGGCCGGCTGCTAGACAAGTGACAGATGCTCTCTATTAACCCCTTTCCTTTCCCAAAAGGGAATAAGGGAGAGAGACTCATGGATTGGAAAACAAAAACATTTTTAATGAAACAATAACAATAAAATGAAGAACATATAAATATATACAAAACCAATATCGAACCTGACCCCCCTGATGGCAGTTGTGTCACCATCACCACTCGTGCTGTGGGCAGGCACTGGGGAAGTCCCAGACTGGGCTCAGTGGCAGATGAGAACTGAATTCCAAAACACATGGATTGGGATCAAAGGCAGAATGGACAGAGTCCTCCTCAGAGGCCAGCCATTGAAGAAGAGTGCTTGGCCTTTGTAATCCCTCAGCTTTATACTGAATATGACATATATGGGATGGAATACTTTGCTGTTTAGTTTAAGGTCACCTGCCCTGTCAGCCTCTCCTCACAGGTGAGGCCTTTTACTTTCTCCACCCTCCAATGTGGCACACAAGATTTAGCAGTGACCTTGATCTGCACAGGAACAAGTATAAGCAAGAGCCTTTCTGCACACACCAATCCCTGGTGGTAACTATAAACATCAAGTATTGTCACTGCATTTATATATACCTTAAAAGGAAGATTGAATGGCTTTCAGAACTGCCAATGAAATACTTAAGATTCTGGTGTCAGGCTTAATATAACCTTGTGCAGAAGTTGGGTTTGTTTTTTTTGTTTTGGGGGGTTTTGAGGAGGGTATTTAACTAAATGTAGCTCAAATGATAGTTTGAGAGTTAGGGCATTACTCAGTTTAAACAATAGCATCAGAATCTCTGAATTCAATTATTTTAATGAATTCAAGTCTTCTCTTTGGGTCAGATATCATAGGTGTTGTGGTTCAGCTCTGGTGGGCCTCTAAGCACCACACAGCCACTCAATAATGTTCTCCCAGTGGGATGGGGGAGACAATCAGAAGGGTAAAAGTGAGAAGAAAGAAAAAAGAGAGAAAACTCATGGGCTGACAGTTTAATAGGTAAAGAAAAAGCTTCACACATAAGCAAAGAAAATTAGGGAATGAATTCATTATTTCACATTGACAGGCAGGTGTTCAGCCATCTCCAGGAATGCAAGTTTGGTGTGGGATATCCTTCTGGTCAATGGGGGTCTGGTGTCCCCGCTGTGTCCCCTCCCAGTGTCTTGTGCACCCCGAGCCTGCTGGCTGGCAGGGCGGTCAGAGGAGCCAGCCTTGCTCAGCAATAACCAGCACATCCCTGGGTTATCAAGGCTGTTCTCAGCACAAACACAGCCCCATACAAACTCCTAGGAAAAAATTTAACTCTATTTCAGCCAAAACCAGTACAACTAGATATGATCATACCTGTGGTAATTTTTTTTTTTCCATTTTTCTATGAGTAATTCCAGATGTAATTTGCAGAGGAGATTGCTTTGAGGACAGGTGACCATTTAAGTTCAATTATTAGTACTTACTCTTTTTCCTTTGCCAAAATAGGGCTATTTTGAAAGGAGTATTAATAATTAGCTAAAATGTATATTAATATTGTTGATCAGTTAAGCAGAACACCTTGGTTTTTAGGTATGGATGATAATTCTAATTTTCTAGCATTTTTTCTTGATGAACTCTCTTTTTTGAGTGTTTTAGTGAATACTTGGAGGAAAGCAGCAGTCAGCAGGACTAGAGAAGTAATCGTCCCACTGTGCTCAGTGCTGGTGAGGCCGCATCTTGAGTACTGCATTCGGTTTGGGGCACCACAGTACAAGAAAGACATTGAGGTTCTGGAGAGGATGCAGAGAAGGGCAACAAAGTTAGTGGAGGGTCTCAAGGATTAAGTCTTATGAGGAGCAGCTGAGGGAACAGGGGTTGTTTAGCCTGAAGAAGAAGAGGCTGAGGGGTGACCTTATTGCTCTCTACAACTACCTGAAAGGAGGTTGTGGGGACGTGGGTGTTGGTCTCTTCTTACAAGCTGCATCTGACAGGACAAGAGGAAATGGTGTTAAGTTATGCCAGGGGAGGTTTAGGTTGGACATTAGGAAAAACTTCTACACTGAAAGGATTGTCAAGAACTGGAACAGGCTGCCCAGGGAGGTGCTTGAATCATCATCCCTGGGTGTATTTAAAAGCCATCTAGATGGGGTGCTCAAGGATATGGTATAGAAGTAGGCCAGGTAGAGATAGATAATGGTTGGACTCAATGATCTTATAGGTCCTTTCCAACCATAGCAATTCCGTGATTCTGTGAAAAAACTGGGAGGGTTTTTTGTTTCCACTGAAAGAAGTCGCTGTATTTTGAGCTGTGGGAAGGGATGCACAGAAGGATAAAATCCAGACTGATGTGGCATAAGTAGCAAGCCAGAATTGCCCATGAGGAATTTACTTTTGCCAACACGATACTGCTGTTTGTTTTTATTTAAAACAACCAAAACATCCCTGAAGTATTCATATATGCTGAATTTCATCACACAAGCACATTGGAGTATGTAGGATCTCTCCAAGTCAGATGTGCTTAAGGCCATCTTCTGAATTGTAGTTCTAGCCATTTTCTGACATGAGGTACTGCACCTCCTGGTGTTTTGGGTGGTTTTATGCTG
The DNA here is from genome assembly GCA_013401335.1 of Brachypteracias leptosomus. Lineage (NCBI taxonomy): Eukaryota > Metazoa > Chordata > Aves > Coraciiformes > Brachypteraciidae > Brachypteracias > Brachypteracias leptosomus. The sequence continues at coordinate 57,144 of VYZX01002658.1, read as the reverse complement.
CACAGCAGTAGATTAACTTCAGCTCTGAGGAGTGCTGAGTCATAACAGAAATAAGAAATATGGGCACATATGATCTTCACAAGCATTGCCCTTACTCAGGATTAGAGTCAGACACATCAAAAAGCAAGAAACAGCAGGGCCGAGGGCTTCCCCAGCTTTCTTCTTCCCCATCTGGGGAAAACAGCAGAAGCAGTAGTGAAACAAATTCCCAACTCGTAGCTTCTTGAGCTTTGCTTGGAGGTAGATACATATCAAAAGGGAAAAAAACCCTAAAAGTTGTATGCTGCAAGAGTCTGAAGAAAATGGTGATCTCCTGTTACAGCCCTGAGTTTGTGCTTGTCCCATTGGTGGCAGGAATAAAATCTAAATTTTTTCTTAAGCTTGACCTCAGGTATGTATGTTTGGTGCAGAGGACCTGATTGACTTCCAGCTTCATGGCTCTTTTCCTCTTTTGAAAGTAAAAAGCTTCATGTTCTTCTCCCCTCTGTTTAGAAATTTCCAGTGCTTAATCTTTGTAAACTGCTCTACCCCTGTAAGTTTTTTGTGGATCTTGAAGTTTCCAGAAGAAATCTCCAAAGTTACCAAAAGAAGCAAGGAAAATGTGTATCTCCTTCTCTGGAGATATTCAAAACCTGCCTGGATGCCTTCCTGTGTAACCTCATCTAGGTGTTCCTGCTCCGGCAGGGGGATTGGACTAGATGATCTTTTGAGGTCCCTTCCAATCCCTGACATTCTGTGATTCTGTAAAAAAAAATCTGAAACAGGAGGATTGCCTTGGTCATGAAGAGGTTAAATTTGCATGTTTGTTCTTAATGCAGGCGGTAAGAAGATAGACCAGAGAGAACATTTTGTACACATTTGAGTCATCTGCTTGTCTAGCTTTAGTCTCCTTTAGTTAGAGATAATTTCCAGGCAATTTAAAAGCCTCTCTTGAATATTTAAATATTTTGATGATTTAAAGGGTGAAAGCCCTGGAGGGTAGAGGAGACTGAGAAAGTTGTTTATTATTAAAGGATCACCTCATAAAGGCCACTAGATGATGAAGAGACTGGAGTATTTCTCACATGAAGAAAGGCTGAAAGAGCTGGGACTGTTTAGCCTGGAGAAGGTTCACGGAGGAGCTTATCAGTGTGTGTAAAGAAGTCAGAGCCAGGCTCTTTCCATTGGTTCCTAGTGACAGGGGCAAGAGAAACTGAAACACAGAACATTCCCTCTGACCATCAGGAAACACTTCTTTACAGGGTGCCCTGAGAGGTCCTGGAGTTTCTCTCCTTGGAGATATTCAGAAAATGTCTGGACATGGTCCTGGGCAAACACCTCCAGGTGGCCTTCCTTGAGCAGGTAGGTTAGAAGAGGTGATCTCCAGAGGTCCCTTCCAACCTCAACCATTCTCTGTGATTCTGTGCTTTGGTTTTACTTATAAGTCCTCTGAACTCAGCCCTGATGCCTGCTGGAAAGGATTCATGGTACGATGTGTTATCCCAAACTCTTTCCCTAGGACTCACTACAAAACAAAGTCTACCTATTCCAGAGTATCATACAGCAGACACAGTAATAACAGGAAAAAATATAATTTTGTTGTGGACATCAGCTGCAGGGTCCCAGGAATCACAGTGGCTCCAGCCAGGAAACCCAACCAGTAATAGGAAATCGGCACCTGCAATGGTGGAGTCAGAAAGCATTGATAAAACCATAAAGGCAGGAATAATTTTGCTCCCTTTTCTTAAGGAGATATAGTTTAAAAGTAATTGTTTCTAGCTGAGAAGAGAGAATTATCACTGGCATTGACTATGGGATTGCTTTGGTGCCTTATCAACATGAGTAATAGCCTGTTTAGAGACCTGTACGTTTACAGAGCTTTACAGAACCACTTTACCACACAGCAGGGCTCAACGGGGTGCCCCTGGGTAGTTACGATGTAGTTATTTCCAAACTCCATGCAGCATCGTCCCTCATTGTCCCTTGCAAGCAACCTAAGTTTGCAGGCAGAACATAGCTGACTGGTATTGTGTTGCTTTCAACCAGCAGCAGAGTGGCTTAAGTCACTCTTTTTGCTAGACACCATGCTGAGCTGTCTGGTTTTACCAGTCTGCACTGAGCCATCCCAGATTGCTGTGCTCTCTAGTGGGCCATGCATGGAAAAAAATAAGACACAAGACTAGAGCCTTTCTGTACAAAGACGTTTTTCTCTTCTCTCTTAAATTTTTCTTCCCCTCTAATTATTTGAGGCGAAATTTGGACTTTTTAAAAAGTGCCAATATCATGGTGTCTAAAGTGACTTGGAACAAACCCTTACTATGTATTTGGGATTCAAATGATAAAAGACAGTGTGAGGATTGCCAACTGATGTGGGCAAAAAAGTGATAAGATTAAAAAAACCACTTGTGGGTCAAGATAAAGGCAGCTTAATGAAAACAAAGTGAAGCTAAGCAAAGGCCACATACAGAAGCAAAGAAAATAAAGATTTATTCTCTACTTCCCATCAGCAGGGGACGTCTGGCCCCTTCCTGGGAAGCAGGGCTCCAATACACATAGTGGTTGTTCCAGAGGACAAAGGATGTCATCCCCACCTTTTCCCTAGCTTTTGTTGTTGAGCAGACACCATACGATATGCAATATCCCTTTGGTCCGTTTGAGTCAGCAGTCCTGGTTGTGTCCCCTCCCAAGATCTTGCCCACCCTATCCCACTGCAAGGGAGATGTTGGGAAGAGCCTTGGTGCTGTGCTAGCACTGCTCAGCAGTAGCCACAACATGAGTGTGTTATCAACACCCTCCTAGCCCCCAACACAAAACACCACACCATGAAGGCTGCTACGGGGAAAATCAACTCCAGCTCAGCCAGACCCAATAGACTCCAGTCTCCAGGGCCTGGCAATTCTGAACCTGGTCTTTCTAGGACCTTCATGGCACAGAAGGGCTGTCCAGGTCCTTAAGCCACTGTGCCTTGACCACAAGTGTGTGTGGCTTTCCCTGGATTCCCCAGCCCTGTAAATGTTGTCTCCACAGTCAGTCTCACCTTTTCTGTGCCACTGTGATGAGGATTTCAATTGTATGTTTTTCACTAGCCAAAGCATTGACCAAAATGGGAAGCATAAATCTTCTTATGGTACAGGGAGAATGAGGGTGAACGTGCTGTCGGAGTCTGGATGCAGAGTTTCCAAGGTTTTTAATGGCAACTCAGTGTTTCACACTTTCTGCATTGCTCAGTGTGCCTCAACACTTCATGCTGCAAGAGAGAGTGAATATCATGGTCTGGACCTCCTGATTAGGATGAAAAACATTTTCATCGTGGACATTTTCTCTCTCAGAAAGACAGCTATCAGTGCATGAAATACTATCTATCTGAGATAAACATTGTCTCCTGGACAGTTGTGTTAAAACTATGCGTTTTTAGCCATCTGAAGGGCACTGGAGAATGGTCTCATGATGAAAGCAATCTTGTTGAAGCTGTCCATGGGCTTCAATGGATATCGGCTCACAGACAGATGTAAGCTTGTGCCGTGTATTCTCTTGACCAGCTAAAATACATGCTCTGTTCTTGAATCAATCTCTTCCTGAATAAACCTCAAACTTCTAAACCTATTACCTAACCAGCTTGAAAAGCCCCCAGGACAGAAATCAAAGCTATAGTCTTAATGTTCACTGAAGAGCGATACCGAGTTTATAAGCTCAGTCTGGTTCTAGTCACAAGATTTATCTTCTGCTTACTTCGCTGAGGCTGGGTTTTTGTTAGAGCTATTTTAGACCAGGTCCATGCAATGCAATGCTGACTTTGGAGAAGACCATTCCACGTTCCTGTCTAGAGGTTGTTTCTCACTGTTTAGAGGGAATAAGGGAGCATGAAACTTCTTATTTTATCACACAGCTGTATTTTTATTGATAGCCAAAAATACTATTGTTTTATGATCTTCTCCAAATAGAAGAATCCCTTACATAGGTCATTGCACCTGTAGCTGGTACCACTTTTTTAACCCTCTCAATCCTCTTGTGTGTGTTTTAACAGTTGGATTTGACAATCTTAAAAGTCTTTTCCAACCATAAAGTGATTCTGTGTGAGTGCATTACAGGTACAAGCATGTGACCATCCAATGGGTTAACGTGTAAGCAGACAAGAGAGGCCTGAAGTCTTTGAAGTGGCTTGTTAGGAGCAGGCAAAGCAAGCAGACTTTCCAAGTGCTCATGGCGCTGCAGTCAGAAACGTGTTAAGAAAATGTGTGGAGACTGGCTACAGGGGGAGTGTGGGACTGCCCATTTCTATCATGCTCAGAGAAGTTACCATAATCTGTGTTTCTACTATTCTGGGAAAGTTGGGTGAAGTTTGGGTAGAACCTTGAGGATGTACCAGGCAAGGAACAGAGAGGAAGCAGTCAAGCACAGAATCTAAGTGTGCACTTCTGAAAATGTCCTTTATTGAGGTGCTTTGAAGACATTCTGAGACTACAGCACACAAAAAAATTGGGCAGCACATGGAAGAAGACTCAAAAGAATGTAGATAATAGTCATTTACCATAAGAAAAGGTGCAGTTTCAACATTTTTTTTCTGTTCTTCATTCATTCTAGCATTATTCAAGACAATCTGTAATGTCCAAGATAAGAAGTGACTGTGTCTGGTTCCATGGTGAGAGGAACTTTCCCAGCTGTAAAAACAGCTGCTGCTGCCTATTTATCAGGCNTCCTAGCCCCCAACACAAAACACCACACCATGAAGGCTGCTACGGGGAAAATCAACTCCAGCTCAGCCAGACCCAATAGACTCCAGTCTCCAGGGCCTGGCAATTCTGAACCTGGTCTTTCTAGGACCTTCATGGCACAGAAGGGCTGTCCAGGTCCTTAAGCCACTGTGCCTTGACCACAAGTGTGTGTGGCTTTCCCTGGATTCCCCAGCCCTGTAAATGTTGTCTCCACAGTCAGTCTCACCTTTTCTGTGCCACTGTGATGAGGATTTCAATTGTATGTTTTTCACTAGCCAAAGCATTGACCAAAATGGGAAGCATAAATCTTCTTATGGTACAGGGAGAATGAGGGTGAACGTGCTGTCGGAGTCTGGATGCAGAGTTTCCAAGGTTTTTAATGGCAACTCAGTGTTTCACACTTTCTGCATTGCTCAGTGTGCCTCAACACTTCATGCTGCAAGAGAGAGTGAATATCATGGTCTGGACCTCCTGATTAGGATGAAAAACATTTTCATCGTGGACATTTTCTCTCTCAGAAAGACAGCTATCAGTGCATGAAATACTATCTATCTGAGACAAACATTGTCTCCTGGACAGTTGTGTTAAAACTATGCGTTTTTAGCCATCTGAAGGGCACTGGAGAATGGTCTCATGATGAAAGCAATCTTGTTGAAGCTGTCCATGGGCTTCAATGGATATCGGCTCACAGACAGATGTAAGCTTGTGCCGTGTATTCTCTTGACCAGCTAAAATACATGCTCTGTTCTTGAATCAATCTCTTCCTGAATAAACCTCAAACTTCTAAACCTATTACCTAACCAGCTTGAAAAGCCCCCAGGACAGAAATCAAAGCTATAGTCTTAATGTTCACTGAAGAGCGATACCGAGTTTATAAGCTCAGTCTGGTTCTAGTCACAAGATTTATCTTCTGCTTACTTCGCTGAGGCTGGGTTTTTGTTAGAGCTATTTTAGACCAGGTCCATGCAATGCAATGCTGACTTTGGAGAAGACCATTCCACGTTCCTGTCTAGAGGTTGTTTCTCACTGTTTAGAGGGAATAAGGGAGCATGAAACTTCTTATTTTATCACACAGCTGTATTTTTATTGATAGCCAAAAATACTATTGTTTTATGATCTTCTCCAAATAGAAGAATCCCTTACATAGGTCATTGCACCTGTAGCTGGTACCACTTTTTTAACCCTCTCAATCCTCTTGTGTGTGTTTTAACAGTTGGATTTGACAATCTTAAAAGTCTTTTCCAACCATAAAGTGATTCTGTGTGAGTGCATTACAGGTACAAGCATGTGACCATCCAATGGGTTAACGTGTAAGCAGACAAGAGAGGCCTGAAGTCTTTGAAGTGGCTTGTTAGGAGCAGGCAAAGCAAGCAGACTTTCCAAGTGCTCATGGCGCTGCAGTCAGAAACGTGTTAAGAAAATGTGTGGAGACTGGCTACAGGGGGAGTGTGGGACTGCCCATTTCTATCATGCTCAGAGAAGTTACCATAATCTGTGTTTCTACTATTCTGGGAAAGTTGGGTGAAGTTTGGGTAGAACCTTGAGGATGTACCAGGCAAGGAACAGAGAGGAAGCAGTCAAGCACAGAATCTAAGTATGCACTTCTGAAAATGTCCTTTATTGAGGTGCTTTGAAGACATTCTGAGACTACAGCACACAAAAAAATTGGGCAGCACATGGAAGAAGACTCAAAAGAATGTAGATAATAGTCATTTACCATAAGAAAAGGTGCAGTTTCAACATTTTTTTTCTGTTCTTCATTCATTCTAGCATTATTCAAGACAATCTGTAATGTCCAAGATAAGAAGTGACTGTGTCTGGTTCCATGGTGAGAGGAACTTTCCCAGCTGTAAAAACAGCTGCTGCTGCCTATTTATCAGGCAAAAACATGATTTCTTGATGGTAGGTTTAGTTGCACATTCCTCTCTGCTAAAGTCAACAGATGTTGCTGTTAATATATACAGCATCAGGAGCAACAGAAGGAACCACTGTGGCAGCTGTATTTTTTCCTCTGCAGTCAAGGGCATTCCTCCCTTTTGTTTGGAATTTGATTTCAGAAGTAGAAGCAATGTAATACACTCTACGGGGTAACTTACCACTTTTCAGTAGTCTTTTGTGGCTAAATATCAGTCCTGTAAGTTCCAACAACTGCATGAGAAATGTGAGATGTGAGCTACACATGATACTGAGTCCAAATCTTTTGGCAAAGCACCCAAACATCTGTGAAAGAAAAAAACAAAATGAAAACACCATGTTTTGGCATAGAATTGGCATTTGCCAGCAGGAAAAATTAACTGTGTGCATTTATTTATGTGACTAATCCTATGAAGCTGCTTGCATAATCATGCAGCCAAGTTAGACATTACTCACATGAGTTAATTTACTCACAAAGGTACATAATTTTTGGCATTGCTAGGGATTACATTTTTGTTCCAAACAAGGTAGTGTATTTTGTTTTCTTTCTCAGCACCTGCTCCTCAATAAATAGAAGGCAGCTGATCTGGAGTGAGGATTGCTGTACGAACACTCAACTATGTGGAGTTTTGTTCTGCTGAAGTAATGTTAAACTCAGGTTTTATTCCAGTTGGTGCCTGTCAAACAAATAGAAATGTAAGGCTTGCTTTTGTCATATAAGCATGAAAGAGCTTGGTTATCAGTATAGATAATCAGATTCCAGTATAGAGCTCGTTACACCCCAAGTTACATACATCTTCTCAATTAAAACTCTAGAGGTGAAGTGGCTGCTGTGTGCTTTTTTGCTTACTTATTTTTGGTTCTGTACAAAACAATCCCATGTGAAACCTTGCAGATGGTGTTGCAATAGTTGTAGCTATTAGGTACCCACTCACTGTAGTCTCACTTGTAGATTTCAAATTAGTTGTTCTTTTTTATTAAGAGAAAACTTCTTCAAATACCAACTGCAATTGCCAAGAAACTGGTAGACAGACCTGTTGCTTTTTTTTGAGGGAAAAAAAGTGCGGCTAATTCTTGTATTCACAGGAAAAAACATTAATAGCTTTTTAGTAGGTGATTATTAAACTATAAAGACCTTAGAATTAGGTGAATGCATCTTTGTTTTAATGTGCCTCACTCAATACTTTGTATTGTTATGTGTGAGGTATAAATTTTCCATGGTCAAAATAAATCTCAGACGTGTTGCATGTAAATATAGCATTATTTGTAAAAGCTGAAAAACGCAAAATGCTTAAAGTTTCATAGAGTGATATGGTGGCAATCTATCTTAATTGTAATTTTAATTAATATGTAGATCCTTACATATCATTCCCAAAGCAAGTGAAATGAGGTAATAGCCAACTAACTCAGACAATTAGAAATGAAACACATTGTGGAGTTTTCATGTAGCTGCTTTTGCTTCATAAGTCAAAATATCAGAAGTTAATATATCCAATGAACAATATTTGATACAATATTTATAATTTACAAAGACAAAATGGGGTTTATATGGGATATGCACTTCAAGTGAATTCAAAGCAAAATAAGTTGTAAAAAAATAGCAGAGGATCTATAGATGTTACTGGTGGATAAACAGAAAGAACATACATAGGGTTTTTTCTCCTCCTTTCTGTAGGAAGAAAACAACTACACTGAAAAGAAGAATACATCAAACTAACTTATGACCAAGGGAATGTGGAATAAAGCAGCAGGAAAAAACAGCTTTGTGAGGCAGGGTTAGCAATCATCTTAAATACATAAGTATTTGTATGTGTTCCCTACATTTTCTAGGTAATTGCTCATCATATAGTAGTAAGTGTTGAAAATTCTATCTATCTTGCTGCATGCATTTCACATTTTAAAAATTTCTAAGTGAGAAGTTTTTTATTGTTCTCCTACAGTAGAGATGAAATTCAGAGGCTTACAGAAGTCAGGAATCTCAATAGGAAAGAAGAAAAGGATCATTTGGTTGTAATCTTTAAAACTAGAGTTATTTACTAAAGCCTTTTATAAGACAAACATCTAGAACGCTTTTGTTCCATGGGAAAATAATAGAATTGGTAGAATAATGGAAGCCTTTCAAGAAAAAAAAAAGCAAAAAAAAAACAGAAAAAGGATTTTTATCTTGGATCTTGTGGTGTTTGGTAGGGTGTTTTAGTCCTGTTTTTTGTATTGCCCAAAGTCTATGAAAAACTATCATCTTATCTTGAGATACAGGCTGAAAATATATTAGCTATTGTAAAATCTCTCTTACCTCATTCATTATATGTGGGATTGAGGGTATAGGTCTGTTTTGCATTTTATGAATGTCTGGAATTCTTAGTGACAGGAAAACATCTTACAAGCTATTTCATGCTGAGTTGTAGAAAAGAACCTGACTGCACTCCAGTAAAAGAATAAATCAGCTGGTTTCTTGTACAAGGGATCACGCGTTGTATGCAAATAGCAAATTATTTCAAAATACCAAAATATGAAGGCTGAAATGTGTTTGTGGGAGGAAACGCTAGACAGGAACATCTGCACAGCTTCACTGTTTCAAGTGAATTTGTGTGAGAGCTGGCTGCTGATGCAGACTGAGATTAGGAGAGTGGAATTTGAGTCAAGGGTGGGGTTTTGGTATATCTTTTCCTCAGTGTAATAGATATCTGGGTCTGGAAGTTTACTTCTCATCAAACATCTGCATTTTTATATGTGATTTGAAAAGTATGGTAGTAAAGCTTAGTTTCGAGTGTGCTTTTATTCTGTATTAATGTTGAGTCAATTAGAGAACAGAAGCCTGAAGAAGTGACTTGTTTGCCAAGCCTAATTCAGACAAAAGAACAACACAACACAGATCATTGTTATTAAGTGACCTGGGTGAGTCAATTTTGTTCTATAACACAAGTGTAGTTAGTCTTGGTAATTATTGGTGTTCTGACTGGTCAAGCAGCAATTTGCATTTAATCTTGAGGAGAGATTACTTTTGACAGTGGCACATGTAATGTAGGATGTATTTATCAAGTTAGAATAAGCTTAAATCCCATTTCTTTTCTTCCTAGGAAATGCCTTAAATGCCTGTTTAAAACTAAACCCATGATTTGTATTTTTCATGAGTAGGGATGCTTTCTGCACTAGAATCTGAATACCCTTGTTTATTTTCATATTTTTGTCAGAAAAATAGGTCTGTCTGCGTACCATCAGCATTATCAGGATCTGATCCAAAGACCATGAAAATCACTGGAAATATTCCCACTAACTACAAGAAGCATAATGATAACTTCTACTTGTTCTGTATACACTAAAACATTCTCCTTTGTCTGCAGCCAGGACTGGCTAAGCACTAGAAAGGATTAATTATTTCCTAAATATTGCCATTTTTATCTGAATAATTTGTGTGAGTGTGAATACTGCAAAAATATTAATTGAATTATATATGGTGAAAAATGGCAACATAAACAGAACAATATATTCACAGAATAGAATTGACAAGATCTACTTACAACACAAACTGGAGTCTTGTTCTACTTGAGAAGAGCGTCTTGAGAGAGATGAAAGAATATGGTATGCTCTTTCTCTATAGTGCCAAAACTACTCAGCTTTAAGTTAGGTTTGCAGTCATATACATGTTTTGAGTAACCTGATTAAATGTTTGTAAGAATACCCTTCTAAAAAACTTCATGGTATCTATTTTTTTTTTTAGGAAGGAAGAATAACTATGAAATACTTATAACTGTCTATACAGAAAATAATGATTTTCTGCCAGTGAGTTCAGTTTTAGTACTATTAATAATAACGTTAAGTTCTTACATGCTATTTTTCATCCAGGAATAAAAATTGCCTTAGGAAAATTCATCTCAGCTCTGTGTCACAATAAGACTCATGAAGTGATTAAAGCAAAGACATCAGTGCAGAGAGAGAACCCTTATGTTCTAGGCTGATGCTCTAACCAAATAATCAATATTCATTTTGGGTGCTCTAGGTCCTGCACAGTTCATCCAGGAATACACAGCAGATCACAGCTAGTGATCAAGCACTGTATTTCCAAGCGGGGGTCATTTAGAGACAAAACAAAAGAACTCCTCAAGTCTGAATTTGGAATATTTCTAGGGAGGCCAAAAGAGCACACGAGTATCCATGACCTCTCCAAAGATTTAATGTCTGTCACGTAGTAAACACTGCATAAATAAAAATATTCAAAGCATTATAAAAACCTGTTATATTACTGTAGCATACCTTTATTTCAGTTAAAATAAGGAATGTAAACCCGTTCAGTTTGCAACATAGTAAATGCATATAATTAATTACTCATAGTAAATGCTTACTAGTTCGATGAGTTTATGCATCACTAAAAGACACACTAAACTTGTTGGATGCAACTAAGTCCAATTTCATTTTAGTTTTTAGTAAAGATGATGACATAGACATAGTGCAGCTGGTAGAAAATAGCGTATTGCCGCATGCAGAGGTAAAGCAAAGGACAAAAAACATGCTTTGTCCAGACTAGAAACACATGAATAGCTATACATTTTATAATAGTAATTTTTATTTTAATAGTAATAGTTAAAAAATAATTGTAATTGTTCTTTAGTACCAGAGTTTCCATATGATTGAAGATGGAAAAATGTAGCAAAAATACATTTTAAAGAAGAGTGGAAGGGGGGATAGAAGTAGCCCTGTTAGTCTGACTTTAATAATATGCAAAGTTTTAGAAGAAATTTTGAAGGTGTAGCAGATCTAACTACAACAATAAACACAGGGAACACACAGTTTCTTTTTGAAAGAAAGGAAACAGCAACTGTACTAAAAGAAGACATACTAAACTAATTTATGACCAAAGGAATGCAGATTAAAGCAGACAGAAACCAGTAAAATCAAAACAGGTTTTTTTCTTTCTTTTATTTCTGGTTTTTTTTACAATGGTAGGGATCATATAAATTGTATTGGTACCTTTTTGTGATTTTTACTCTGTTAAACTAATTGCTCCAGTTTGATATTCTTGCCAAATTATATGTGGAACACTTATCTCTAGTGTTTGGTGATCTCACTATTTTTTATTTCAATATAGTTTTTAACTTGGGAGTGTGGATATAAGTAAAATGACCCCTTTTAGCTGAACTGGAAGCTTTTGTAGCTTTTTCAACTCATGTATGTGCTTATGTCTTTGCAAGGTTGACTTACACCCTGATAAATAATCATCAGGTTGAAAAATTCTTTGGAACTTTTACTTGTCTATAACTGATTCAATATTTCAGATTTCTCTTTTTACTGGGGAGCTGGTTGAGTTACCTATACTTGCCTATTTTAATGTGGGTGTAGTGATGAATGTTTTACCTTCACAGAGTGGTTGTATCAGCAGTGCAGGAGCTTTGTGATAGCTTGTAGCTGTCAGCCATTATGGGTTTTCCATGCCACATCACTCAGGTTAGGACTTCTGTGTTTAGAGACAAATTGTTTCCCCTGATTCTACATTAAAAAAACGATCTGCCTGGATGTGTCAGCCATCTGAAACAAAGTAAGGCAAAAGAAGTTACCTCTTGTAAATCCTAGTTTTCTGTAAAGAGAGTCAAATAGTCAAGAAGTCAACAGTAGAACAGATGAAGAAGCAATTATTTTTTTCCTAAGCTTTATTGTTTCTTAAGCATAGTTTGTTTTTCTGGCTGTGTCTCTAAGTATAATGCTGGAGGTGAGGATGTAATGTGCAACCATCTTTTGCAGTCTTTTAGGAGATATTTCACATCGTTTTACTTCCACAAAGTATCATAGAAGTATTCCACTGCAGTTTCTCTTATGTGTTTTTGAATGTTCTGTACTTTGCTGAAGTCCTATTTTCCCAGCTCACTGCCACAGGTCTGCAACAAAGCTCTTGATTCTAATGAAAAGGTGAAACCACAAAAGAAAAAGTTTATAGCCATTACCTTTTTCTTCCAGACTGGCAGATTATTTTAATCATCAACCAAAGCATAGAAACCCCTGCTTGTTACTGCAACCTTCTCCACCTTTGGGAGCAATGTTCAGTGACATTAAGGAACTTTATGACAAAATGATACCACCTAATGAGCTACAAGACAGCAGGCATTTAAGATGAAGGCTAATACTGAAAGAGACTGGAGTTCTTTGTCTCTTCTTCCTCTTCAGTTTGCTGTTAGTGCTTGGTTGTCCCTGTCTGGTCATGTCTCCAGAACGAGCAATGTGCAGCTATGCTGCAGCAGTTATAACTCAGTGCCTGTTACTCCACTTCCCCAGGGGGAAGTAATTTGCTTGATTTTTTTACCAGGTGTAGCACACCTTCTCCTCTGTTATGATAAGTAAGCCTTTCCCACCCCTTCCCTGGTTCCTCTGCTCAATTGCTCGTGAGAATGTGTGTGTATAGCCGAACAAACCCTAACATTTTTTCACTTATCCCATCATTATCTCTTTGGGTATGCTGCAGTAATAATATTTCTTTGTTTTTGCTTTAAAGTTTAGAATTCTCCAGAAACTGGACTTTTAATACATAAGTAGTTCATCTTATAAAAAGATGTCTCATTTAATAAATGCATGATCCACATGTGAGACGAGAGGGAGCAGTAGTGACATTTTGTAGGTAAGGAGAACATAGGATAGAGTTTAGTCTTTAAACTGTGTGCAAAAAAAGTTTAATGTATTTTCTTTCCGTATCAATGCAATCTTCTTGACTTTGATGTGCCACTTATTTTTATGGCCAAGTGAGTTTAGACTCATGGCCCAAGTCTCAAATTTACATATGCATACTGAAGAATGATTTACAAATGTAGCTTGAAATGAAATCATTTACAAGATCAAATCCAGCACTTTCAAAACTCAGTACTTTACCTACAGTCCATTAAATAGATTTCCCCTGAAGTCCTTACACACACTGTTGTAGCCATGTAGCTTTGATTACACCACTTTCTGAGAGGAGAGTGCTCTGGCCCATATCAATTTGACTACCTTAGCTTGAGATAAGAATTTAAGATGTCTCTGTCATTTCTGGTACGGCTGACATGCTGGAGGGAAGGGATGCCATCCAGCAGGACCTTGACAGGCTTGAGAGGTGAGCCCATGCCAACCTCATGAAGTTCAACAAGGTCAAGTGCAAGGTCCTGCACATCTGGGTCAGGGCAGTCCCAGACACAAATACAGGCTGGGCAATGAGTGGATTGAGAGCAGCCCTGAGAAGAAAGAGTTGGGGTTGCTGCTTGATTAAAAGCTCAACATGAGCCAGCAACGTGCAAGTGCAGCCCAGAAAGCCAACCATATCCTGGGCTTCATCAGAAGTGCAACCAGCAGGTCAAGGGACATGACTCTTCTACTCCACTCTTGTGAGACCCCACCTGGAGTACTGTGTCCAATTCTGGAGCCCCCAGCACAAGAAGGTCATGGACCTGTGGGAGCGGGTTCAGGAGAAGCCACAAAGATGATCAGAGGACTGGAACACCTCTCCTACAAGGACAGGCTGAAAGAGTTGGGATTGTTCAGGCTGGAGAAGAGAAGACTCCAGGGAGACCCCATTGTGGTCTTCAGATATCTAAAGGGGGCCTACAAGAAGACTGGGGAGGGACTTTTTACAAGGGTTTGTAGTGTTAGGACATGGGGTAATGGCTTTAAACTGGAAGAGGTTAGATTTAGATTCGAAATTCAGAAGTTTTTCACTCAGAGGTTGGTGAGTCACTGGAACAGGTTGTCCAGGGAGGTTGTAGATGCCCCAACACTGGATGTGTTCAAGACTAGGTTGAATGGGGCTTTGAGCGACCTGGTCTAGTGGGAGGTGTCCTTGCCTGTAGCAGAGGGGTTGAAACTAGATGGTCTTTAAGGTCCCTTCCATGCCAAACCATTCTATGATTCCATGCTTTCTTCTTTGGGTGGTCTTAAAGCTACAGAAGTTTTTGAAAAATCAAGGACCCAGTTCTTCAACTCATCTACATCTTACTGGCTTCCCTGATTTCAGTGAGGCCAACAAAAACTGACAATCTCACTCCAAGCTTCAAGACAACAGAAAGAGAAGTGTAAAATTCAAGGTTCTAAATATTGCCATATTTGGACTGCAACACTGAAAAAGAGTATAATTTACTCTGTCATGTAGAATGTACACATGTAAAATCACATGTAAAATGTGATAATTATATCCCTTTGTTATTTCTCTGAGAGGCCTATCTGACCACACATTTCTCCAGGCCTCTCAATTTCAAAATTATGCAACTTTGTCCTTTATGACCAAGGCCACTGTTTCCTTAGTGATTAATTTCATTTCACCTTTAGTGATTGCTATGCCCAGGTGAAATGGGTTCAGGTTATAGCCCACATAAAATTTTAATTCTGGTGTGTCTTCTGTAGGTAACTAATCTGTTCTGCATAATCAGCACTTACTTCTGTTAACAATTATTAGGTTTTACCAGCTCTACTTTCCCAAGGTTGGATATTTGCAAGAGTTCATTCAGTTTTTCCATGTTTTTAGTTCAAGTAATTTAAAATTCAAAAGGCATTTTAATATCTTTTGTGCTTAGTAAGTGAAAGGCAAGGTGTGCATGCCCATTGGCCTTGATTCAGTGTGTTTGATCCCAGCCATCTGATTTATCTATACCTTTCTCTTTTACTGCTTCTTGGGGTATGTTTATAGCATGTAAAAGAATTTCTTTGCTGAGATAACTAGCACAAAGTGTCCATGCTGTGCATACATATCAGTTTGGGTTCCTAGGAAACATGTAAAAGGACTTCTTGAGATACGTTAAGGCTTGGAAAGAACAAGAACAACTTTCAAATCTTAGGCAACTCATGTCCAGGCACCTTGACCCTCAGCCATCCCACCAAGTTCCTGTATTTTTCTTGGGTTAACAAAGGCAGAACTAGCTTGGGTGAGTCTGCAGAGGACTACTTCAGAATTAAAAACCTTTCTCTGAGTGTCCCTTTGTTATTTTGTCAGAACAGTACTTTTATATACAATAAAATATGGATTGATGGGTACAAAATCCTTCCGTACATGCTTTATTAGTACCAGGTGCATAATAAGTTCACAAAATTAGATCAGTTCCCTTGATCAACATTCAGCTAATTTATACAAAAACTATTCTTTCTATTCTGTCACATTTTTGAAGCATGAGGGAAGGATTTAAACAAGAAGTTCTTTGTCTTTTTAAATGGGAAATTATAAAGATACCAGGTAATTTATAGCAAGATAAGTCTATTCTTTAGAAATATCTTAGAGGGAACCTCCATCACCCTTTCCAGAATAGGAACAAAAAATACCCTGTAAGTGATTGTTTCATTCAGAAAATGATTCAGTGGAATATACTGTTCTTATTTATAGAATAACTTTCATAATGCATTCTAAAAAGAAAGGGAAGAAAATTATACTAGAGGTAAGTAATGCATTTTGCAGCCTGAGTGAAAAGTGTAGGAATGAGATTTTGTGAGCAAAAAGCTGCACAGTGAGTAGGAAATATAAGTACATAAACAAAAATCCCACTATTAAGCAATGAGTTAGACTACAGACAATATCAGCGAGGCCCATGGAAGCAGATTGGTGAAGTGGTTCAGTTGCTGCTGCCTCTGTACCACAGCTTCTTATCCAGGCTCAGATTTCTTCCTGTCTACTTACTTCATGTGTTCTCTCGCTTGGATGCTGCACTGGGAATTGGCTTGATATCCTGTCAAAGATAATTGCATTTATGGCAACTTATTGGGCAATAATTTGCACAGCCAAACACTCCCTTGCTGAACTTGGGCTAGCCCAGGTGACACCTCACAGAACCATGTTTTGTCCATCCATGTGCACTTGTTGTCTATGTGTAGCTGGGACCACAAGGAAGTGGCTCCTGTGTCAGTGATTCCCATCTTTCATTGTTGTTTCCTCTGGGTTTAATTCACTCTGAACTGCCTTGATATTTTACTAGGAGCTTGACTTTGGCTCCAGAGTGCCTGAACAAATAGAACAGTGAAGTATGGTAGGATGATGGTGTATAATCCCCTGTATAAGCTCTGAAGATTGTTTACTGTTAAGTCACAGTGCGTATCCACTGTCATTGACTCATTTGTAGTTCCCATCTCCTGCACTTCTGCACCATTGCTCCAACTGCAGCAAGATTACCTTACTGGTTGCTTTAGCTAGAGTGGCTTTGAATGTTGGATTCAATGCCTGTAGCAGACAGAGTCAAGAGGTACTTGATTTTTCCTTTTATTACTGCATGTTAATTTTCATCTTTCCTCTCATTTGATTTTTGCATAAACATTCCAGGCAAAAGGAGATCACTAGGAGAAACAGGGCAAGTGAAGAAATAAAAAGCCTTACAATCAAGGAGTATTTCTGGATATTCTAGTAAGACAAAAACTTTGCAAATATCCAGTATTTGTTACTGTGAATGCACTTTTAGCTTGTTTCTTTTTTCCAAGCAATCTAGAAAATTTGCTTTCATTTTCATAAGGTGAAACCAAATAAAACTCTATGTTACCTTCATCCATGGTGACAGCACAGGTGACCAAATTACTAGAATTTGCTTGCCTTCCTTCAGAAAGAAGTAAAAGGCTTTCATTATATCTGCCTCTATTTGTACTTTATTAGCGAATCATGACATTTATATTCAGGGTATTCATTCAAAATGCAAGTTGATGGCAAGAAAAAGTTTTTGAAGATAGATTTCTTTTAAGACGTTTTGACTTACTTATCATAAAGATTAGCTGGCAGATTAAGTATTAAATCAACTCTTGGCATGAGTGGAGGATATTTCTATTTAGATCTGCCAATAAAAAAGCCAAAATGTAGTTTTGGGATGGTCATTGCTTTGACATTTCTGTGCTGTTCAAAAGCTAACTGTAATGCAAATATAAAAAAAAATACTCATTAAGTTTTACTAATTATATCATAGGTAAATCTATTTGACATGCAATTAACTTAATATCACACAAGCAACAAATGCGGTTATATTTTTCTAACATATCAGATTAATAATGAAAGTTATATGACATTCATTTAAAAATAAAGCTGGATTAAATTACAAGCAACAGCAAAAGATTATTAACTGACGAAGTGACAACAAGGGTTGGACAAGTCATGAGACTTCTACAGAAATAAGGAATTTTTATGGCTATTTTTCTGATGTGTAAGATTTCACAATTTAATGCTGATTTTAGTTATACATTTTCTATAATTTTGTCTCAGTAAAGGGTATTTTTCTTTGGTCAGAGTAACCATGTGGCTATACTTTTTATGAAAGCTGAATTATAGATGCAATGCTCTCCCTTTGCTTAGTGGTGATACAGTGTGTTGGATGCAGATGCAGTTTAATATGTATACTGCTTCACTTCCTTTCTTATTTATTGTTGTGGTAGGCTCTTAAGTAGCTGCTGTGGTCTTCTCTAAGGCAATATTTATCTTCAGCAACAAATACTACAAGTTACAATAATTTTTTAGAAAAAGCTCTTGGCGTATTGTATCAGTCAGCTGGTTCTGTCTAGAGCATGAACTATTACTGCTTTTTAAATATGTCAGTGTAACAAACCAAAACCAATTAGCTTTGCTTTAAAAGCAAGTGATTGTTAGTGGAAGGAAAAGAAAAGATACATTTTTTTGTGATGTGATCATTTCCTTTGACTTTTAAAGCATCTTGGCATAGTAGAAGATAACACTGAGAAGAATGATGTGCAAGTCCCTGGAAATAGGATTGTCATTGATTCTGATTTGAGCATCAGAATAAAAAACTGAGTTGTTGGAATATATATGTACTTCTGTTGTTGTGGTACCTAAATTCCCACTGTGTTCAGGCCCCTGGTCACTGTATGTACACAATGGAAAGAATGTCTGCTGTGTAATTTGGTGGGAGGCAAAAACCACTGTAAGCCCTGCTGTTTCTGTGGGTATAATACCAAGAGGTTCAGTGAGTGTGGACATAAACAGACAATATATTTGTGTTTATAGATCCATACACTCATACAAACATAACTATGGTTAAAATACACAGCTAGCAGAAAAGGACATATAATTTCTAAATATATAAAGACAAGAACTCAGACAAATATTCCCACGTAGACGAGCTTAAAGAATTTGGTTGTTTTCTCAGAAACAATGGGTCTGCTAAGGGATTAAAATTGAAACGAGAGTTCAAACTTTACAGGTATTCATGTCTGTGAAGTAGCATAACTATCAGAGGCCCAAATTAAAAATTCTCTTCAGGGAATCTCAGTGGAATGACAACTCCTGATTTCTGTGAAGCCAAAAAAAGAAAAATAATATTTACTTTTTTATAGTATCTGTCTTTAAACCTCAGTCCTTTAAAATCTCTTGCTTCCTGCAACAGAGGAAACAAAAGGAGCACATAATAGACTTCCTTTTGCACATGGAACAAAGCTGGATGTAACTTTTATCCTTGGCTGCTTTGTCACTCTCCAAATCTATCCCTCTTTGAACAATCTGCCACTACTCTGTGCCAGCAGGAGCTTTAGAAGAAGGCCATCTGCACTGCTGCTATGTTTGGGGACAGACTTTCCTAATTCCTAATGCACCGGAATGGAATTTTCACTCTGTGTCCAGAAATCCCAGCCATCATGTTTTGGAGTGGGGCAGGGGTATAGATCTCACAGACCCTAATACTGCTACTGGGTGAGAAATGGCCATTTACTCCCATATTGTGGAAGTGGATACAGCACATACCGACTCTACCCTGAAAAAGTAAATGAAAGTGCTACTATTTTTTCATATAAATACTGCCAAATAAAGGAAAATTTTGAGGACAATTTTCATAGTAATGTTTTAAGTAGGTCACGTAAGTTATGCAGTTCACTGGAGAAAAATGTGAAGCTTTCAGCTACAGTAAAGGGTCATCAGATGTTTATATAGGGGCAGTACTCAAGAGGGTCCTGTTACGCTATGCAAGTATGGAAAAGAGACAATGCTTATCTTGAATATGTTTCCACTGCAATAAATCATATTTAAACCTGAGCTATATCTCTGCAGTGCACCAAGAGAAAAGGTTGTCTTGATTAATTTGGAGAAATCAGGCAGATCTTTCTTGTCTTTAATTCGATCCTGCAAAATAGGAAGTCTCCTAAGTGCTTTCTGGACTCTTATCATTCATGTTTTTCTTCCCAAATCCCTTCTGTTCAAGGAGAAAATGAGTTACATCAGTTAAGTTCTCCTGCCTTTTCCAAGGAGCTCATTGACCTGTCTTTTCCCCCTACCCTCTGTGTAACAGATGAGTTGCAGATCGGTGGAGGCCATTGCCTCAGGGAGGAAGCACGTTTACAACAATTTGGGGTTTTGACAGACTCTTGTCTGATTCATTATACTTAGCTGGTATTTAATCTATTTTTCTCATCCTGAAGTTTTATTCCGTAATTGCCACTTTTAAAAGACAAAAATGATTATAGTGATTTCCTCAGACAAGTCCTGAAAGTCTCTGAAGATACGGGAGCATATTTGTTAATCGAAGTGACTAGAGAGGGGAGACATCAAACTTTGAAGATTGTCTATGTCTTCTGTTGAGATACAATACAATTGTAATTTATTGTAATAGTCTAAAAATAGTGAGTTCTCCTTCTACTCTCATTAAAAAATGGTAAAACCAGATAGTGCCCTTTTGAGACCTGTTACAAGAGTAGTTGTGGCCTTCTCACAAGGTTTTCTTCAATGCTAAGCAACAATTGCATGGATTGTATTGTCTTTACATTGCTCTTTATAATAAGGGGATCATATACAGTGCTGAAGTCAGATACATGAAGAAGTTTGTCATCAGAAACCCAGGACTTCAAAATTTGTAAGGAAACATGTAGGATGGGAGTCTTAAATTAGATTTTAAGTACAGAGTTATGTTTGACACCTTCCTTTAAGTATTATGTCCAACAAGGACAGAAATCCAGGTCACTGCCAACATAGGCTTGTTCTGCACTGGGGAACATTTACAGAACATTTCCACTATTGCAGCTCCACTGACATTAGTGGTATGAGGAGCTGCAATATTCACAGCTCTCCAGCACTAGCAGCTGTTTCAGCACTGTGTTAATTAGATTGGCACTGAGCTGGTTTAATAGACATGATGCTACTGACAGCTGCTGGGGTGCCATGTACACTAGGTCTGCCAGCACTGATAAAGCTGTAGTAGTGTTGGTAGCTGTGGCAATTATTTGCAGAGTTCTCCACAGTAAGTAAAGCTGAGATAGGTAAGCTGAAGTTATAGTATGTATGTGAGTGCATATATGTTATTTAATTTATTGCCTTTTTCTTCCTAGCATCCTACTCACACGTATGTGCCTTAGTGGTCATTTGTGAAAAATTGGAAAATCTCATGAATCACGGATCTTACGCTTTGTTGTCATCTTAGAGAAGGGAGAGTTCAGGAAAGTTTGATACTTAGGATCAAGGATGTAAAGCACAGTATGACTGGGTAAGAGCAAAATAAGGATAATAATTATTCCAATGTGCATTGTGAGATCTGTGATGTGGTGATGAGTTGTGTATTGATTGTTAAAGTACTTTAAAAGGCTTTCAATGTCCAACACAAGTTGATTGTGCAGATCTCATCCACATGTATCTATATGTGATACTTGCTCTCCTCTTCGAAGCAAGGTATGCTTACATGAACCAAGCATATTTCTACTGAAGGACAATTTATAAAGATAAAGGAATAGAGGGTGTCTGTACATGAGAATGTTAGATCATTCATTTTTCATAGAATGTTTTGTCATTAAAATTTAAAACAGGTAAAAACACTCTATTGAAATTACAAGCCTAATCTTTTTTCCCATTTTCCTTATTCCATTTACTTGAAATGCTGAAGTTCTTAACATTTTTTTCCCTTTATTGGAAATTGGAATTGACCCATATGTGAAGTTTCTTAGTTAACTCTTTGAAGGGCAAGTGATTAAAATAATGCTGTTGGCCAAAAAAAGAACACCATTGCCTTTTCTAATGTAACTACCTTTGAACCAACTTGGATGGGATTTTTCAGAAGTAGTCCTCGGACCTCATATTGAAATCATTTTGAGACAAGTAACTTCTACAAAAAGTTACTTCTGTGCCTGCAAAAACATTTTAAAAAAAGGGAAAAAAATTGCAGAGAGAGTCTTTTTAAACCATCCTGTACTCCTAAGGATACTTTAAAGGAGAGTTCAGTTACTTTTCTGCATTTATGAATGTTGGCAACATGCTTTTTTAAATTTCATAAAATACAGACAAAAAATAGAAAATCCTTTTCCCCCCTCTTTATTTTAATGTATGTAGCAAAACTGGCAGGGCCCCCTCTACTCCCATGTCTATAGCCATACAAAGGTATAAAGTCAATGCCCATCTCCTTTTCCAGAGAAAGGCACACACCTTCAAGCAAAATGGAATACTCATTTGCAGCTAAATTGCCTGTGGCAAACATTTAGCAGAACTCTACTGATTGCCTGATAAATCATCTACCCAGCAATGTGCATGCTTGGGTCTAACCATTGTTTTACTCAACCCCACATGTACACAGAGTTTAGCTTTTAAAATCCAATAGTCTAAATCTGGTAAATTTGAATATGAAAGAAAATGACAGTCTGTTTGAACTATTCTGTGTAAAATATGTGTCAATTCCTTTTTCCTTGTCTTATATAAAAATTGACATTTTTTTGAGGAAGCTAATAGCTTTGAAAAACGTTATACAAATGTCAAATGTAAATTAGTTGTGTTGATTACTTTGTTATATCTAAAGCACAAAAAAAAGAGTATTAGAGAACCTATGCTGGAATAATTGGAAGGCAATACATCCAACTGAAGTTTACTGTTTTGTTTTTATGTATCTTTGTATTACCCGTGCTGGAAAGTGATAAAAACAATTACAAACTTCAGCCATTTGAGACAGTAAGAAAATTGTAATGAAAGGTCTTCAGAAAAACAATGGTTATTTATGATATCAGATGACAAGCATACTTATTAAAAATCAATACAGTTATTTTACTGGGTAAGGCCATGCTTTAGCTCTGCTGTTGTTCTGTGTAGTTAATTTCTAGTTCCTGAAATATTCATGGTTGCCTTATGTGTGGGGAAAAAAATGGAAACTTAATTTTTCACCTAAACCCTTCATCAAATGTAATAATGAGAGTTTTTTAAATTAGTGGATTTAGGCTAAGGTGTTCCATGGTTTCATAAAGACTAAAATCTTACTAATCCATACAGTAGCAATGTGAACCTTGGATGACCTGCATTCTGTCATCCTTCTCTTATTGTGCATGGTATTTTGAATGTGAAAATAACTGACGTTTTCTATAGGCAGGGACTGTTTAATGATTTCACAGTATATTCCTACTCCCTTTTAGCCTGTATTATAATTAGTCCTTTTCTTCAGCTCTAAGTCCATATTCTTTTCCCAAGGGATTTAATAATTTTATTTCTATGAAAAGGTGTATTTTGTAGCTGTGACACTGCAAAAGTTTTTTTACAGTAAGATCAGATCCACAAGAGCAGAAGATTGATACTATTAGTAGTAACACCTTTTTCCACAGGCAAAGGAGTTTTCCAGTGATTTATAGATCCTAGACATTATTACTGAGAGAAGCATATACATTGGAAGAACTGAAGTCAGCCACTTGACAATAGCTCTCAGCAAGCATTGTCTAGAAGGTGCTCCAGAGGTGAGAGGGACGAAGGCATGAAGGAACCATTTCAAGGATTAGAAATATGGCCACTTTTCCTCATCTGCCTCTGTTCCTTTTTCCATTCAATGCTTCTGGCTTTATAACTTTGCTCCAGAACTCATAGTCCAGTTGATGTAACCTGCTCTTGCTGATATGAAGCTACAAAGTTGAGACTCTCTTTTAGCCGGAGAATCTATTTTTAAAATGGTTTCCACCAGCAGTAAAGAATAATGATGATTTCAGATACTAACACTCATAGTTTTATCTTCAGCAAGCCCAGCAGGTAATCTGGGAATGGATCCAGATTCTTAGACATATCTATCTAGTGCCACCTTACATGTCCTTGAGTATCTTGGCAGGTAAAGGATTAGATTTCTTGTAGGACATACTTCTGAAGGAACTGCTGGAAACTGAAGGAAGACCTATATAAAATGGCATATAACAAAGTAAATAACTTTTGTTCCCTCTACTGGAGGCATCCAATGACTCTCCCTCGTTGAAATGCTAGAAATACTGTTACATTTAATTCATAGTTTTTTCAACAAAATCAAGACTAAAGTCTAAATTAAGGGTTTTTTTCAAAAATCAATGGCTGAAGATACTGTTATAAAGACCTCTCAGTTTTACCCAAACTTACCTCTAGCCAAACATCTGTAAGAGCATTAAATCTTACTTCCACCTTATTATACAAAAAATATCCATAAGTTTGGACACAAACTGATAAATGAATTACTACATGCATTAAGTGCAGCTGTTAATCTATCTGCAGAGATAGTGTTACTGTCATCCTTCAGTAACATACTAGATTTAATGCTTAATATTTCCCCCTGATATATTATAATTCTAGCCTCCAGCTCAATAGTTCTGCAGGTGGTGCTGTGGGAAATGTTTGCAGTTCAGAGACAGGGCTGGAATATGAGTGGAGAAGGAACATTCCTCTTCAGCTTTTCCCAGAGCAGAAATATTAAGGCCATTTCATTCAAAAATTATTGGTAGTATGAGTG
Source organism: Brachypteracias leptosomus (assembly GCA_013401335.1). Taxonomy (NCBI): domain Eukaryota; kingdom Metazoa; phylum Chordata; class Aves; order Coraciiformes; family Brachypteraciidae; genus Brachypteracias; species Brachypteracias leptosomus. The sequence goes on along the minus strand of VYZX01002658.1, from coordinate 32,933 downwards.
TTTTTATTTTTGAGAGGGAAACTCTCCTAAATAGATGATACTCATCTCCTTGGAGCACTCACCCAAGGATCAACAAACTATATAATGGATACAAGATGCCTTATTCATCTGATGGTGCTTTTAACCCTCTGCAAAGGGAACCCTCCTATACTGTGAATGGCTAATATTT
>VYZX01002658.1:7129-32741 GCA_013401335.1 Brachypteracias leptosomus | reverse complement strand
ACTTTGCATCCACTGTAACTGGATTTTTGCTTCCAGTAATAAGAACACATGGGACAAGAAGAGCAGTGGAAAAGAATAGCCTGAAAAAAAGTAAAGAGAATAAAAATGAATTTACATAGAAATTACTCAACGTTAACAATAGAAGTTTGCTAGTCAAAGGCAGAAAAATGGAAGTTTTCTGCAAATGTAAAGCAATTGGGTTTTTGTTTGTCTGTTTGTTTTGTTTTTCACTTTTTTGAAAATTTATGTCTGTTTGCATCAAATCTATATAGGATGCCAACGTTTCAGCACAATGCTTTTTCTGAACTGGCAGCTGGTTTATTAAATTTGATAGCCATCATATGGTATTAGCAGCAAAATTGTGGTGTAGTTCAGAAACTGGAGTGATCGGAGGTATTTGCAGGAAACTTCAATGTCATGTAAGATTAGTTGCTTGCTACAGTAATTGGAAAAATAAAAAAAAGAATTAAGGGCCAGTGTACACCCTTCCTAACTTGCATGAAATGTTTTGAAGGCCCCAGTTGATCTTAGACTTTGAAAAAACAAAGTTACCCTGTACTTGTGCATCAGCAGATTTGCGGGAGATGCACTTGTGAACTCTGTGGATCCTGAACAGCACTGGGTACTCCCCTGTAGTTGTCCTCTGACACACTCATTGCCCAACACTATGTAATTGCAAAAAGTAAGAGAAGCTCCTGCAGACCTAAATCTGAAAGAACTAAGCTTGAGGAGGGAAACAGAGGCAGAGGGCTTGTTTGATGGCTAAGTTAGAGGGAGAATCCAGTGAATTTGCACTCTCCACTAAAAGCTTATGTTTGCCTCTGGATTATAGTGACAGCCCTGAATAGGTCATGTTCTGGGGAGGCTTCAAGGGTAGCATGTGGAAGATTGCACAAGGCTCTGGAGAACGCCAGACTCCCTAAAATCCTTTGGGGGAAACCAGTATCATTTACAAAGGGAAGAAATTGTTTTCTGCAGTTCACATCATCTCCAAAACTTCCCTGTTCTTTAGAAGGAAGGAGTTTTTATTTAGTTTTTGTAGCCAAGTTCTAAGCAGATTACAAGTATTTTGGTATTTTTGATGGGTTTTAATCTTTAGGAAATTACTCAGATCTATGTCAAACTGTCATATTTTTAACCTTTTTAAAAATTGATGATACAAATAGGGGAAAAAAGGAGTTTAGAGATACATATATGTGTACTATATATCTATGTGTATGTAGAAATATACTATCTCATACTATCCACTAGATGGACTCATGAATAGAGGGTTCTGAATCAAAACTCAGCCTCCTGGTAAAGAGAAATATCTGATGTTAAGCTGCTGCTATATTCTGGCTCACAGCAGCAGAGTTGGGGAGTGGAGCTTCTGCACCTGCACATTCTGTCAGCACAAGAACTAAATATAATGTGTTAGGAGAGAGGATCTGACTGGCTCCTGATGCTCTCTCTCATTATGGTGCTGAAAAGGCTGGAGCATATCCAGCCAAGAATCTTACAAATTTCTGAATATACAAAGCTTATGCAAGTGCTTGAACTAATTTAAATTAGACCCCTCACATCTGCTCAGAGTGCATGTAAGGGCGCCATATGGCTGCAAAAGTGAGAAAGGTATGTGCTGAAATGCACTAATAATTAACTTTAGCAGACAATTGAATATTCTGCTTGAAGTGACAGGCTTATTGACAATCATTGCCTTCAAATACTTTTTTCAGTCACAGGCTAAATTATTATTGCTCTTTGTGTTGGTTTGTCTCCTTACCAAAACCAGCTGCTTTTCACTTTAGTCGTGTGTTTGATAAATGATGCAGAATTTTCTCAACACATAAAATCTTACCAGCTAGCATAGGTATCGACAGTAACCATTTCAGTAAAACAATTAAATCACCTTGAACATACAGCTGTAGTTATGCCTACAGTAAGTGATGGAAATGACCTCCAGAGAAGATGCTTGCATTTTGAGCTAACATAAGGCTGTCGGAGTAGCACTGTATTATCTTCTTACTCAGTTCTGACATCAGAAACAAGCCAAAGAATAGTCAAAAGAGAAAATGGAAAAAGACATCAGCAAAGCTTTGTGACTAATGTCCACTCCTATTCCAGCTTCTTTCTATTTCATGAAGTGTAGAAGCTGAAGTGGTTCTTCAGCAGCTGTAATGACACAAGGGCTTGGTGAAGGTCCTGGGAAATCTGAATGTAAAACTGAGTGAAGAATATACAAGGGCTCTATCTGCTTGATAAAATAGTCAATGAAGTCAGTGAGTAAGATGTCCCAATAGTAATAAGACAATACAACGCAGAAAAAAGAAGTGCCTTAGTGCTGTGAAAGTAAACTTAATGGAAATAAATAATGAATGTTGCAAAGAAAAATAAACGTGTGCTTCTACCACAGCCATTCAATCCCACAGCTGACTTCAGTTTATTAAAGAGCAGCACCCTAAATGCTCCAATAATTTTTGGGAAGTACATTAAACTTAATAGAGTTTTTCTTTCACATACCAGTATAAGGCCAAGTTGATCTTTTTTCTTTATTTCAAATCTTTAGTTGTCTTTGGATACATCTTCCTATAAGTAGTTTGTGAGAAATACATGACCAGATGATAGTGCAAATATGTGCTATATAAGTAACAGCTGTCAGAATGAGAGAGGCATAGGACTGCAAGGAACTTCATAGGGTCGTGTAGTCCAGTATGGGAATATCTTCCCTGTATCATTCCTGGTGGATTTTCCATTCTTAGTGCTATGAATAGATACAGTTTTCTTAGAAACTGCCAAAGACAGTGACTCTGGGACTTCCCCAGGCAATCTGTGGTGGTAGTTTATTACTTCTATCATTGAAAGCTGGTTTACTTTTTAATCAAAACCTCCTTCCTGTATCCTGTGTCTTTTGTCTAATCAATACTCATTTCTTGTCCCTGTCCACTGTTGACACAAAGACCAAGATTATTTCCTTCTTCATTCCAGCAGATTTTTGTGTCATTGAAAATGTTACTATCCTCCCCCTTTTTACCTCCTTTCTTCTGTTCTAAACCCTGATTCAAATGATCATGACAGGTCTCGAGGAAGAAATCTTATATTCCAATCTAAGCCTAATATTAGTAGATACATCAAGTGGATTTGAGAGGCCAACTTCATTAGATTTTGAAATGAAATTGGGATTCACTGTTCTTTCCAGCCGTGGATGACTGATCACTCTCCACATAAAATCAGCCTGTTGCTATGGCCTTCTGTGGGATTTTTGCTGCAGTGATGATAAAATATTATAAACTAAAGGAACAAAGACATGCTGAAGAAACCACAAGAGAAAACAAGAAGTTTGTTGAGAGACTGTTTTCTGTGTGGTCTTTCAAATGTGAAGAACCAATACTGAAAAGATGTATCTGTGAAGCAGGAGTAATTGAGTAAGGAGGATCACGGTCAAAATGTTTTAACAGCTCATCTGAAGGTGAAAGTTTGAGAAACAAGAGTCGTTTGCAACTCAGCCAACAAATATTAAGTAAAACTAGTCTCTCAAAAGTTTGCCTTTGGCATAGAAATAGAAACTCTAAATGTCCTGCATGGGAGAATCTTTTTAGCAGTTTGCACGTAGCTTCATCTTATGTTCTAAGTTATATGCCAAATTTAAGGAAGGAATGATAGCTAGTATATAGAATCACGGGATGCTTTGGGTTGGAAGAAGCCTTTGAAGGTTATCTAGTCCAACCCCCCTGCAGTGAGCAGAGATATCTTTAACTAGATCAGGTTGCTGAGAGCCCCATTCAGCCTGATCTGGAATAATTCCAGGGATGGGACTTCTGGGCAACCTGTTTCAGTGTTTCACCACTATCATTGTAAAAAATTTCTTCCTTGTATCTAGTCTAAAACTACCCTCTTTTAGTTTAAAACCATTATCCCTTGTACTGTCTCAACAGGCCCTGCTAAAAAGACTGTCCTCATCTTTCTTATAGGCCTCCTTTAAGTACTGAAAGAGTGCAATAAGGTCTCCTTGGAGCTTTCTCTTCTCCAGGCTGAACAAACCCAACGTGCTCAGCCTTTTGTTGGAGGAGAGGTGTTCCAGCCCTCTGACCATTTTCATCGCCCTCCTCTGGACCCGCTCCAACAGGTCCATGTCTTTCTTGTGCTGAGAGCTCCAGAGCTGAACACAGTACTCCTGGTGGGTTCTCACCAGAGAAGAGTAAAGGGAAGGGATCACCTCCTTCAACCTGCCGGCCAACTTCTTTTGGTGCCGCCCAGGGTATATGCAGTCTCATCTGAAAGGAGCAAAGTACTTAATTTCAAAGGAGAAAAAAAAGCCTTTATGAAAATTAAAAGTGGCTTTTGTTTTTATGTGACCTTCTTGCATTTTCCATCATTATGAAAATAATACAGTAAATAACCCTGTCATTTTTACTGTGTTTGGTATTGGCCCCTTTAAGTTAAAGGACATGTATCTGCTTGCAGTATTTGCTGTTGTCCTAATACTCAGACTTGAAGATAACATCCTAGCAAGTTTTGCTAACAAAGGTAATAAATATCCAGGATTTTTACATCATATGTATAGTTGAATGAGTAGTTTTCCTGATGATAGGGATTTGTTCTAAGAAAATTCTAATGGGATTTTCTTGAAGGGGCATTTACACCATTCAGAAGAAGGCAACTAACTAGCAGTCAGAGAAAGAGCAATTGTTTAAGGGCTTCAGCAGTACACTAGGACCTCAACATCGGAGTTCTGTATCCCACTGGGATACTCGGCTGTCTTGCTATGTTACTCCTCTATCTACCTCAGCCTTTGCTTCTGGTTAAGTGGAAATACTGTATATGGAAAGGAGACCTTCAAATGAACGGAACTAGGTGTTATCAGGAAAATACCAATACTAATTAACCATACATTTTTACATGGTATGGTATGTCCCATACATACCTCTATGAACAGGTAAAAGCAGTGTCTTGAGTAGGTGTTCAATAGATTGCATGGACTTGTGGGAGAAATTTTCTGCTTCATTTCTTTAACTCTGTCAATACTTGCCTGTCAGAAAGAAGCTGTGACTTTTGCACTAATGATACCATGTCTTAAGTGTGTTTTGAAAGAACTCTGAATCACATTGCTAAGTCATTCCTCCTCTGTCTTTTCAAAATCTGATTTAAAGCAATGACTTAAAAAACACATTTTTTGAAGCAGAATGTTAACAACTGCAGTCCCATTGCCTAAAGTCACAGCAGTAACCTGTGTAAGACAGTTTCATGTCTATGGTAGTCCTTGTCTCTTAACTATCATACTTTCTCTCACTGTTTCTCTGTCCAAGGTGGAGTTTGTAGTGCTGTAGTGTACTGTTCACAAAAATTAATAATCCATGGGTAAGCATCCCTCTGTGGAACTGTGAGACAGGCCAAATGCAACAGTAATTTTAAATACCTTCTTAGTTTATCTAATTAGCCCTTCTCTCTTGCTACTCCTGCTGATCTCAGGTTACAACCATGCTTATTTTTCTTAATGAAAACTGCAAATCTCAAGTAGTTGCATGAATGTGTGCTTACATGATACTACAAGCATTTGCACCACTGGGAAACATACAAATTATTAAAAAATGTGTGATAAAATTGCAAGAGCAGGCAACATTCTGAATATAGCACTATTCCCACCTCACACCCCCACTGTCTGATGCTTTCTTTGGTTGTAAGTCTGTCCTTGAACATTGAGAAAGCAGTGAGCACTAGGGATTGCCAGTAGCTGTAGTTCACGGTACTCATATCATTAAAGAATACATCAGCTGTGACAATTTAGCAGCTGTGAGAAAATATAATCATATTTTCATTTCTGGAGTTCCTGCAGTTTTAAAGAAACATGGTAAGTAAATTTCTGTCCTCTGTTTTTTTTTGTGCAAAGGGACTGGGCACAGAGATATGCACATTCTGCGGAATTAATAAAAGATGCTAAGTTGGCATTGCATTTTATTAGTTTTTAACTCCTGTAGAAGTCATTATTAAATATTCTTCATTGCTTTTGAAAGATCTAAAGATGTTTCTCTTGCCCAGCATTCCGCTACTTGCTCTCATCTGAAACTATATTTGGTTGTGTACATGTAGTCACATATAAAAGTATATTGTATTTACTCCTTCTGAATAGAAGAAATTGTAAAATTGATGCCCCTGAGTGAGCTGCTGTTGAATGTGTGAAGCTGTTCCGTATGCTTGAATTGATGCTTCACTCATTAGTCAATGCAGAGCACTGTGAAGCCTTGCATATGTATCATGCCATTAGAAAAAAAAAACAACCCAGCAACCATACTCAAATGCTTGCTTTGCTTTGTTTGCTCCTACAAAGGCTGTAATAAATCCTTGTTATTGTGCTGAATGAGTAATTTACTTTAGACATTCAATCTGAACAATCCAAAAAGAATGACTTAAAAAAAATCCACTCAGGACTCTGGAAAAGAATTGTCAGGTTCTTAGAAATACCATGTGAATTCTGAAAGGTCCCTATGCATTACTTCTAGCCCAGGACTAGTCCAGTTGATTCCCAAAGTCTAACCACCTATAATATATTCAGACATTTTTATTGAAGGGTATTGGCTGATCAAGCCATATCTAACTAAAAGGAGAAATTGCTACTTTATAGATTGTTTTCTTGAATGCAAACTGTTAAGTGAATTTTCCAATTACTATGATTGAGCTCTGTAATGATAGGCTTTAAGATGTAATTGGTTTTCTGTGCCCAAAACTTCATTATCTTTCCAAAGGAATACTACAGATTCTTACAACCTGAAGTCTGCTTAGAAGTTTTCCAACATCTTCTGTCTCTGTAAAAGTCTGCAGGGTTTAGGGTGGAAAACCAGCAATACACAAAACCCCAGTGTTCTTTGATGGGTATCATGGATTCAGAACACCTCAATAAAAGTCGGTGCTTGAGTTAGTGGCCTATGGAATTACCAGTCAGTGGAGTATCCAGAGAATGCTTGGGCATTTTGTTCTGGTACACAAACTAATAAAGCTGCTCATGTTTCCCCCTGAAGAGGGAAAGAGCGCCATTCTTTTTGAGGTCTTTTGACAGCACGAATGTAGGTAAGATTTAGAGTAGAGGAGCCAGCCCACAGGTAAGGTCCCTTTTTCTTGTAAGGCTAGATTGTTTCCTGAGTAAGAAGGAAGAGAAAAATCCTCATTGATAGGAGATACAGCAGATAAGGGAATATTTGATCACTGGGGGCCACTTACATTCCCCGATACACTGCTAATGCCAACGTCATGGTGGTGAGTATCCCTCCACCATAATGCCCTGCACAACACAGGTTTCAAGTTTCCACAATGGTTGGATTGAACTCATTTAGCTGCAGGTCCATGGTCCAGCTCTTACTTTCACACTTCACTTTCTGAACAGTTTTCTGTAAAGAGCAATTTCTTTCCACACTGGCTAGACCTTCATCCCATGGCCCTTTCAAGAGCTGTGGGATCCTTTAAAAAGGATGTACATGTATTTATGCAGGGCCTGTTGTCTCTAATTTAAACAACTGAATAGCTCATGTCTCTGAGACACAGTACAGCTGCTCATTTCTATTTCAGTCAACCAGGCAGAATAAAATCGTGTACGCTGAAAGTAGGTACATTAGCAAATGTTTTGGGAGTTATTTAATACTATTCATAATGTTGATTTTCACTAATATGTCTATCTTAAACATTTCTTTCCTGTTCTGCAGTGATTGTTTCAGGACAGAGTAGATTAAACTGAGGCAACTGAATGATGAAAGCCGCCTTTTTGAGATAGATAAGTGCATGCTGAACTAGCTATGAATTTTTATGATACAGTATAAAACAATATTTCAAATCCCTTAAATTTTCTAAGCACTTGTATATAACTTTACTTTTCAATTGCATATTTTTCCTTCCTCTTTCTGTCAACTGTCACCTCTGTTGTGATCTCCATAAAGTCTCTCCTACTGCAGAACAGTCTATTCAATGGCTTAAGGATAAGATTAAACTGTGGAGAGGTAGTCAACACAGTACCAGATGCTACATGGGAACTGCTGGGAGGATATAGATGAAGCAACTATACAGAGGCAGTAACGTCACTGTTAAGGGCTTGAAGTGCTGAGGATGGAGTTGTGGACCCCAAGTTGGAGTTGACCTGTGGATGAGTCACAACCCAGCAGAATGTTTTGGTTTCCCTATTGGCTTCAGGTTCCAGAGGCAGAACCTGACCCACCTGTGGCTTTGTGGCTCTGCCCTCACCCAGGTGGTTGTGGCTGGGGGGTGGGTGAGGCCAGGACTATATCAACCAGGAGCTGATCAGTCAGAGGAGCTTCCTGTTGAGTATGGCTTCTGTTGGGGCTGGTTGCATTTTGTTGAGTTCTCTGGGTGGTGCCCTTCCATGTGAAGGGCAACTGAGGGAGATATCTCTGTCCGTTGTGTCCAGCAGGCAATGCTGGCACCACAGTGGGCAGCGAAGGAGCTGGGCCCACAGGAACCTATGGCAGGATTGTTTGAAAGAAGCCTTCTGAGAGGATGTTGCTGAGTTCAGTGTTGGCCTGTGTGATCAGGAAACTGAAGGCAGCATAAAATGATTATGGCTGAACCAGCACAACAGGGCTACAGAAGTATGAGCACCAGCCACCCTGAATGCTCTGGAGTAAACCATGATGGGGAAGTGTTATGAGAAGACGTAAGATAGTGCTCACCCTCAGCAAATCAGCAATTGCTGACAAAAGTATTGTGAAAACTTGACCATTTCTTTCTTAAAGCTTTTAAAGACTTGTTGTTTGTTTGTTTGTTTTTAGAGACAGACACCTTGTGATTATCTCTACCTTGGGTTGAGGAGAAGTGCAAAAGTTTCCTTTGAGCAGTCCTACCCAGCCTTAATAACTGCCTATTGTATCTGGCTATGAATTAGACTGACAGTCTTCAGTAGTCTTTGCAATAGTTAATTTCAGAAGTTCAGTTTAGCATTTTTATAAACATCTGTATCACTACTTAATAAATTACTCATTGTACCTTAAAGCAAAACGGTAATGCCTGTAATAGTACTTCAGTATAGTAACTAAGTGAATGAATAATATATGTTTGTTTCATAGTAAGTAGAAGGAAATGCTGCTTCCTTTCACTTCCAGGGGATCGGATGTGCAATTATTGTATAATTAAGTTCAGCTTACATGACAGGTGAATGACATTTCCACATTGCTGTTCCAAGTTGACTACTCGAGCACGCTAAATATACTGTACAACAAAATTTCAAGCAGAAGCAATGCAGGCAGTTACTTTAGTGCAGTTCATGAGCCAAAATGGCGTCTGTCTCAGTTTCTGCTGCCATGGGTAAGGTAAGATACACTTTTGACATGTACATGAACTAAAAGACCCAGTAAGTCAGTGAAGTTCCTTAATTAGAGTAATCACAACAATGAATGAATGTGGAGCACTGGAGTTGTGATGGTTAGAATGAGTGAAGTTTAATCTCTTCCATGGTATAATTTCTGTCTTTTTTTGTTGTTTAAGTGTGACTACACCCATTTGTCAACTGACAAGAAGTCCCATACCACATTTGCAATTCTAAATGACTGAGCCCCATGAATCATTCTGCAAGAGATGTGTAGGAAGTCAATCTCAAGGGAAGGAAAATATTCCTCTAATCAAATTGATGTTGCCTACCCCTCACTGCAGCTCTTTTAAAAAGAGTATTGAGGAAAGCTATTTTTGTTTGAAATGATGGAACTTATAATTTTATAAAAATTACATAGTCCTTGTAACTGCATGGGAGCTCACAAAGCTGTAGTAGTTAACTCTTAAATTGCTTTTATTTTGAGGAGATTTTTTTCACATGATAAGGCAATTAACATTTACTGTTTGGAATGATGTAGAAACTTTATAGTAAAGAAACAGCAGATTTTAACTGTGCTGGGTGTTGCCACTTATCAGAGTTTCAAGTAGAGATTCAGACAACTTTCTGGAAAGGTGGGTGCTATTTTTGTTACTATAAAGCTATGAGTCTCAATAAGATCACTATTTTTCACAATGTTAAAATAAGCAGCATTCCCCAAATCTGCAGAAGGGACAAACCAGAGAAGGCCTTTCCAAAGTCCTTTTGTTCAATCTGTGGACAACTGATGTGACTATTTCATTCTGTCTTTTCCAGGTGTTTTCCATGGGGCTTGTCTGGGCAACATGGAATTGTTAATAAGAGTTTTTACCTTCATTTCAGCCCATAATGAAGAACTCCTTCCAACAATGCAGAGAAACAAAAAATGGTGAAATGCTATGTTTAGATGTGAACTCTGGCCCATACCTGTTAAATTTAAAATGTGAAGGAATTTGGTTTTACCAAGTGCCCAAAATTTTCTAGTCAGAAGCTGTGAAGTGAGATAAGGTAACTCCACCCTACCCTCAAATCAGAAAATATGGTAAATATGTAATCAAATGCTTTAGTTTAATTCAGTAGAATTTTAAAAAGGCTCAGAGGATTTTTTAAAAAATCAGTAAGAGAAATTCCTCACCATTTCTATTCAGTGTCTAGAGATAAAACACATACATAATTTTCTGAAGGTTCAAGGTTGTAGTTCTATTTATCTCCCATTCTGAAATATGCAGCTGATGTTGTGATACAAAAGAAGGCTGATTGTGCTGGGATGAAGATGTTTTATTACTACTGTTTACTGATTGAAAGTAAAATGAGTAAAAAATCAAAATAAATAGTAATTATTGTTTTTTTAATGGGTCACAGTTCTTATTTCTCACCATGTTGAGTTTAAGAAATATCAGACATAAAATGACAACTTATGATTGACTAATATAAAAATTTTGGGTATTAGATTAGATCAGTATTTGTCCAGAAAATGTCACTACATTTGTCTATTATTTCAAAGTTATTAATACAAAATTTTAGAAGAAATTTGTTACCAGTGTTTGACCAATGTAAAATTTTTGTACAGGGAAATTTCATCCCACTTCTCTGATTCTTTTTGCCAACATTTTCCCTTTTCTGTACCCATGATGCCTCCCAACAGCTGATGCAAGGAGCATCAATGGTCAATTTGCAAGGCAGATCATAAAAATATGTATTAATTGTCATCTAGTTCTGCCTTTCATCAGTTAAAGTCCCTACATATACCTGGATACATATGCATTATTCAGAAAAACTGTTCATTACTGGGACGATCTACTTAGGATGATTTTGAAGACTGTGGCAAATTGTATATTGAATTTTCCAGAAGCAGGTAAACTTTCATTGCATGTTTTCACAGTAATATTGCTTTAAATAAGGGCATCTTGTGCTTAGATTTCAGTTGGTTCCAAGTATTTCCTCAAGTAGAAAACAACAAAGTAACCTGTATGTAAGATGACATAGTTCTAGTGTATTTTGTTTTGCTGTGAGAATGTCACAGCAACCCACCTAACTGTGGGTAAGAAAAGACCTAATTAAACATCACAGCTTCATAATTTTCAAAAGCTCTTGTGGATGTTAGATAGTCTCTTCTGAAGGCAATTTGAGAAAGGATGAATCTTTGATGCTAGTTGCATATTCAGTAATAATTCTGATTTTTAAGATTTGTCTTAGATATTTATATATATTGTCATATATTGACATAACTTAACACAATGCTGGCTGAAAGATAGAGTTCAGAGGGTTAAGGGCTGTGGTCAGTGGCAGAGTCAAGTTGGAGGTCCATAACAAGTGGTGTACCCCAGGGTCAGTACTGAGTCCAGTCCTATTCAATGTATTCATCAATGACCTGGATGAAAGGATAGAGTGTACCTTCAGCAAGTTTGCTGATGACACAAAATTGGGAGGAGTGTCCAACACACCAGAAGTTGATGCTGCCATTCAGAGAGACCTGGACAGGCTGGAGAGTTGGGCAAAGAGTAACCTTATGAAATTCAACAAGGGCAAGTGTAGGGTCCTGCACCTGGGGAAGAACAACCCCATGTATCAGTACAGGTTAGGGGCTGACCTGCTGGAAAGCAGCTCTGTGGAAAAAGACCTGGGAATCCTGATGGACAACAGAATGACCATGAGCCAGCAATGTGCCCTTGTGGCCAAGAATGGCAACCTGGGATGCATCATGAAGAGTGTGACAAGCACATCGAGGGAGGTTCTCCTCCCCCTCTACCTCTGCCCTGGTGAGGCCTCATCTGTGTCCAGTTCTGGGCTCCCCAGTTCAAGAAGGACAGGGAACTGCCAGAGAGGGTACAGCAAAGGGCTACAAAGATGATCAGGGGATTAGAACGTCTCTCTTATGAAGAAAGACTGAGGGACTTGGGGATTTTTAGCCTAGAGAAGACTGAGGGGGGGATCTTATCAATGCTTATAAATACATAAAAGGTAGTTGCCAGGAGGATGAGGCTGATCTTTTTACAGTGGTGCCCAGTGACAGGTTAACAGGCACAAATTTGAACATAGGAAGTTTCATCTAAAATGAGGAGGAACTTATTTACTTTGAGGGTGGTAAAGAACTGGAACAGGCTGCCCAGAGAGGTTGTGGAGTCTCCTTCTCTGGAGATGTTCAAAACCCACCTGGATGCTGTCCTGTGTAACCTGCCCTAGGTGAGCCTGCTCTGGCAGGGGGGTTGGACTGGATGATCTCTAGAGGTCCCTTCCAACCCCTATCATTCTATGCTTCTGTAATTTATATAGTTGAGTGTCATTTAGCACCTTAACTGATCTACATATAAGGGAAATTCTCAGCCATAGTGTGTAAAAATACATATTTCAATCAAAAATATGCTGCATTTGACTAATAGTGGTTTCCTCCTTATATATTTTTATAAAGTACTATATTCTCCGCACAGAAGTGCACAACTACTTAAGGAAGTGCTTAGTATCTTAATAAGGAAAGAAAGTGCACAGTTCTAAGTCTGCTGTATGTTAGCCTTATATTAGAAGCAAAATAAAAGTAAAATGCAAACAAATGACAGAGTTCAAATACATTTTGTTTTTCTGGAGAATATGGCATTAAGAAGTAGGTAGAGAAGAAAGACTTGTGTGTACTTTCTGTAGCTGCCATCTGGTAGCTATATAACACAGTTGTGATGGTCAAGCAGGTGGTGATTAACCATGATTCAAAATGATGTTTCACAGCAGCCATCCACAGCAGGGAATGAATCATGACATTCAGCAATATTCTGCTGGAATTCACATGCTGGGGACAGTGAGGTGACACACAAGTGCTCCAGGCAGGCAGGAGGGGCTGGGAGCTCATAGGAGGGTCTTCTCTGGAAATTGTCAGTGTTGTTCAACCCTCTGATGGTTTTGTAGGGTTGTCCAAAGAACTGTAGGAGTAAGGACAGGCTGCCTTATGTTTACTTTTCATTGAGATTTACATGGATGGTTCAAGAACTCTGAAGATACTATTAAGCAAAATTACAAAGTATGTCCTCAGTTCTTCGGTGTCAAAATCATTCACTACAAAGAAACAGCCATGCTGGATAGAAGTACAAGTCCAAGTCCTCTTCAAATTATTCCATTTTGGAATCTGCAAAGGGCTAGGTGTGATTAAGAAGGTAAGGGACATAAAGGATAATCTAGGCAAACCATAGATATGTTAGTCTCATCCCAGTATTTTGTTTGATTTTGCAACAATTGGTAAAAGAAAACAAGATACAAAGATAAATATAGACTGGAATACAATTCAACATTCTTAGAAAAGCAGGATTAATGAGTCTGCTCTCTATGTTTTCTTTTGTGCAAGAGAACTTGCTGACCATCTAATATGGTTGAAAATCAGTAGAGCATTTGGTATGGAGAATATGGATATTACTACTATTTTGCACTTGTAAATACACAAGTCAAGATTCTTTTAGAAGAGGTGAAATATTAGCACTGTCCTGCACTGCAAATTCATTTGGAATTATGTGTAATTTTGGTTGTCCGTGTAAAAGAACGCAGTGGAGCAGGCAAAAAACAGCAGAATGATCAGAGAGAGGAAAGAATATCATGCAAGAGAGTAAACAAGCTTCACTTGTTTGATTTAGCAAAACACAGATGGAAGGAAGGATATGATTCTAATTTATAAATATGTCAAGGAAAATACCAGTGTGGGAGAAGAGCTATTTAATCTGAGACTGTGTTTGCACACAGAAAATTTGTATAAGACTGGCTATAAATATATTTAAGATTGAAATTATAAAATGCTTTTGAAACATGAAGTCCTCCAGTTCTTAAGGACAAGAGGCAATGGCCACAAACTGAAATACAGAAAATCCCATTTAAACAATGGGGGAAAAAAAATGGTCAGCAAACACTGTTCCATTTACTGTCAGAACTGGATAGTTATGTGTATATTCATCAAAGTAATTCAGGTGTACTCAGAAATACACCACATGCTCCAAGTATTTATCCCACTAATGCTATTTCTTTTCTCCATTAGGCTACCATGGTTCAAGACAAGGCAAAACCTTTCAAAACTTACAGCTCCCAACTATGTCAAAGAGACCTCATACTGAAATCAGCTGATATATCTTTAGATATTGGCCAGAACAAGTAATATCTGGTTTTGCTACTTCATGGAATTTGACTTCCAAAAATCCTGTGGTTTGTTTTTTTTTTGGTTTTGTTTTTTAATTTAGTAGCATAAAGGAAGAATATTTGCTGAAAGACTGTAACTTTTTCTTTGTGACTACAGCTTTGTACAACTACAGATTGTTAACGACAAACCTTCTCTGTTTCATGGAAAGGATCAGAGCAGTGAATCCTCTGGTCTTGTTCCAGTATTGCCTTTCAGGAGGTAACATTGTAGACATTAAAAACAAAGAAAAAGAAGTCACTGCAATACCTTTCTGAAGAAGGGCAAGGCCTATCATGCGAACACTGAGGCTGTTGAAAATGCACTAGTTTTTTCAATCTTATCTAAATTTCACAGAACTCCCCTTCTAGTATATTAACAAAAAAAAAAAAAAAGGTGTTGTTCATACTTTTATGCACAAGGACGGGTGAAAGCAGTATATATAAAGAAGTAAACTTTATATATTAAAAGTAATTTTTTATATATAAAGAAGCAGATGTCTTCTTTTTTCCTTATGAGAATATTTTGTCTTCAGAGAGAATAATAAACCCTTCCTTGTGGCTGAGAGTGATGCAGCGTAGTCTTTTTGATGTTCTTGAGGGCTTTCCTAGCCATTCAGGTGCTATAAACTCAGATACCTTCCCCACATCATGCAGTGAACTGAGCTTGCATTTCAGAGAGTTTTTGCCAACACTTCAGACTCGTGAGGACAAGAAGATCAGTTGGATTATGCATCCACAGTTTTGCCCAAGGCAGAAAACAATCTTGGTGCAAAAGGGGAAGAAAGCATACAAGAAAGCTGAAACACATGCAATTTTTGAACCAGCAAGATTTCACAGGAGGAAGTTCTTTAGTATTTATATTATTTTGGTTGTAAAGTGTGACATAGTTACTTTCTCCAGTTGCTGTTGCTATCATAGCTTCTATCCCTACTACTTTCTGGGCTGTGTGTTTTATTTTCTTTTTCAACTTTGGTGAGATAAACAAAGGTTTCCTCCCATACAAAAAGTCACAGATTTATCGCCTCACTTTCTTCATACACAGCCTTCACTTAGAATTGTCAGTGCTGCTTTCCTCCCTTCATTGCCAAACTCTTGTTTTGACTCTGTTGACTGGAGAAGGCCATCTAACTTTTCCAATACTTCAACTTCGCAAGATACTGATTTCTTTACAAGATCTTTATCTTCATTCCATTCTGTCCCTCATCTGAGATAAGAGAACCTAACAAGAAAGTATCAGTCTTACTGCTCCTGCAATCCTTTCTTTGTATTTCCCTGCCACAAAAATGATTTGTCCTTTAATCCCTTACACCTCCTCTCTGATCTGGCCTTGTGGAATTCCATCTTCAGTTCCTTCCAGACATTGCAATTGATTCAGTGCCGTGAACACTTGCAGCTGCTTCTTGTTCTTATGTCCCACACATCCCAATGGAGGAAGATGTTTGATACTGTTGCATATCTTACCATGAGGCTTGTTTTCTTCCTCCTACCATTCACATCTTCTGTTTGAGGACTACTCTTCTCTTTGAGCACTACAATCCCCACTGCCCCAATCCTACTGACTGATCATGTCTTCTTTTAAGTGATCAGCTTCCCTCTCCAGAAGTACATACTCACAACTCAATTACTTACATCCTGGCTACAAATTAGATTTCATTCTTTCGTATAAAACACTGCTTATTTTAATTCTTATTATCTGAACTAGGCTGTGCAGTGCTCCACAGGGTGAACCACTGACCTTCTATTCCAACCTTATTTCCCCTGTACATGCATTCATCAGGAAAGTAATTTTTTAGTCTATTCAGTTGATGATTCTTGGACATGGTCATAGGATCATCAATTGCCTGCTGTAAACTTGGCGCAAGGTAGATGATGTAAAATGTGAAGGCACAGTTAGATTTTCTTTCAGAGGACCAAGACTTAAAATGAAATCCTTATTTTCATGAATGATCTTTCTGATTTCAGTATAACAGCTCAGGAGAAGACTCTCTCAGGATCAGATTTAGATTTTTTGTTGTTCTTTTTTTCTTCTGTAGACAGATCACATGTGAGCATCTGACTCTGAGCATCTGAGCAAATCATTGATGATTTAGAAAATATTTTTTGTCATATTATGGCTTTGCCATGCTCACTGAATTGAGAAAACCTGTGTAGCAACTCTGCATTTTAATTTTTGGTTTAGATAGAGTATATTTATTACTCAGTTTACTTTATTCTAGGTCAACAGCTTTAATTAGTGTATTTGTAGCAGGCCATGAAATTCAAATGCATACAGATTTGGAAATAGGCAGTTAATGGTACATCTTTTTGTTCTTCTATCAGCAGAAACAGTTACTTTGTTGTAAGCGTTACATTTATTTTTCTTTTCTTGCAGCCACAGTACCACTTCTCCATGACATAGTTCTGGTTATATTCTACTTTTATTTCCCCTGTAAAAACATATTTCTAACTAGAAGAGTGTAATGAAAAACAGTCTTCAAAAGTCGTGCATCTGATCAAAAATTTCTAACTATAATAGAAAGTTACGCCAATAAAAACTCCTTTTCTAGAATGTGACGTTCATGCCTGTGCCATGAACTGGAGCTGAATTAAGGTGTTTCCTATCTTTCTAAAGCAAATGTTATGGTGGAACAGGTGAATCATAATGTTTACATGAACAATAGGAAAAAGCAGAACAATTGTATTTGATTTACTAACACATTCTGAAGCTTTTTTTGTAACCAGACTTCGCCACTTCAGAGATGTTAGAAGGCCTAATGCATAGGTTGGTTAAAAAAAAAATAAAAATCAGTTCCAGTGACAGGACAAGGGGCATTGGGTACAAGCTGGAGCAGAAGAGGTTTGGGGTAAACATAAGGAAAAACTTTTTCATGGTGAGGGTGACAGAGCACTGGAACAGGCTGCTCAGAGAGGCTGTGGAGTCTCCTCTGGAGACATTCAAAACCCACCTGGATGTGTTCCTGTGTGAGCTGGTCTAGATGATCCTGCTCTAGCAGGGGGGTTGGACTAGATGATCTTTCGAGGTCCCTTCCAATCCCTAACGTTCTGTGACTCTGTGTAATAGGAATGGTGGTCCCTGAACAGACCCTGTGTCTGAGGATAAAGGTTTTGTTGCACTAGTGCATCTGTGATTATTTTCAAGGGCAGGCACTGTCTGCTAGTCCAAGGCTCTGTTAAATCTCCAGTTTCTAAGTTAATACTGTTGCCGGCAGGACAATCCTGAACAAACCGAGGCTTCTGTACAATAAGATCCTTGTAAGGACTCAGTTAGAAGTTACCATCCACATTCCATGTTTTTCACTCGCCGAGGAGACCAGCTCCAGCGTAGGTAAGTCCGCGCTGAGGAGGGAAATCGCGGCAGAAGGGACCAGCAGGGAGCCCTTTCTGAGGCCGCCAGCCGGCTCGGAGGGGCGGGGAGCTGGCGGGCGGGCTGCTGANAGAGAGGAGGGGGAAAGATTGAGAAGGATCAGAGGGTGTGAAAGCGAGGTAGATTGGTGGAGCCACGCTCTGAGGCAAAGACAGCAGGAAGAGGCTTCTACAAGAAGTGGAGGAGCCCCTCCCCTCCTGTCACCAGGCAGAAGGAGGGGACATAAGGGATAAGGGGGGATGGAGAGAGGTCCCTTCTCGGAGAGGCAAGCGAAAACCTTCTCGGCCCCCCTCACCTTCCGAGTTGCCATTGTACAATAGGTATGGGGCTTTGGGACTTGACGGACAGGTGAACGAAGACGGAAACAAGGATCCATCTGGTGAGTCACCCACAGCTTGTCATTCACCCCCACGTCTTAGGACTTCTTCAATTAAGAAGAAAAGGAGGATAATTGTAGAGGGCGGCTCTCTTCTGAGGGGAAAGGAGGGGCCCATTTGTCGACGAGACCCATCCCACAGTGAGGTCTGATGCCTCCTTGTGGCTCCGATTAGAGATGTTAAAAGGAAGGTCACTGATCTTTCTAGGTCCTTTCCAACCCCTAATGTTCTGTGATTCTGATAATCAGATCTTGTTGCACCCCTGCTCTGCTATCTGTAAATCCCACCAAGCCATGTGGCAAAGCCATGTAGTACCCACACTGACGCTCTGGGAGCTGTTGTACTGGTGATGTTTTGTATCAGGTTGAAATGAGTTTGATGGGGGCTTAGGTGAAGGTTAAGTGGAGGACAAATGGTAATTGTTGTTCTACTGTTGCAGTTAACACTGACTTTTATAGCATCTTTATAGGAAAATAATATGCATTCTGGCATTGCACTTAAGGGATGCTGCATGACAAGTGATAAAAGTTATGAATGACTTCTATCAGGCTTCATTTTTTTTCCTGCTTTTTAGTTAATATTACAAAGCCCATTGTAATTATCCATTTGGCAGTTCTCCTTGTCAGTCATCTGCTGATTCATAAGCCAGTCAAACAATATATTATGCACTGGATCATCTGCGAGGACTTTCTGGCACAGCTCCCGGTATTGAATTCACTTTTCCAAGGTATCCTAATAGAATCAGAACTATCCACACTGTTCCTCAACCAGTCTTGTTTCCTTGCTGCACACACAGCTGTAGGCTTGTAGGCTGCACCTCTCTTGTTGTCTG
This sequence comes from Brachypteracias leptosomus, assembly GCA_013401335.1. Taxonomy (NCBI): domain Eukaryota; kingdom Metazoa; phylum Chordata; class Aves; order Coraciiformes; family Brachypteraciidae; genus Brachypteracias; species Brachypteracias leptosomus. Next base: position 13,710 of record VYZX01002658.1, on the reverse strand, counting down.
ATATGACTTGTATGCCTCTTGAATCCAGAAAACTGGCAAACAACTTTGGTTTTTTGCATTAATTTTTCATGTCAGGAAATACAAGTCAGGTACCTATTTTGCAGTTGTTTTGGGGATATCTACAGTTGTGTGAAAACCTGCTGTTTCAGCTTGAGGATGTCTAGTTACCTTTGTTTCCCACGGTTTTGTAGCCTTTACTTATTAGGGGACCTGTTTCACTGCAGATGGCAGCAGAAAGGTGCAAATTACAACTACATCAGGGCCAGGAAGAACTTTCTTCATATTTTTACCACTAAGAAAAAGCTAGAAAAATTTGCTGAGTGCAAGCAACTGGCACACTGAAGCTCCCTTCTCAGCAACTTTGTCTCCTTGGTGCACTTCCCTGCTGCAGGTTTCCTCTTTGTATGGCTTCCTAAGTTTCCACCTCTGACCAGTCTTGCTGTGTGTATTATGTATGTTCTCCTAGGTAATTAAGCACTGACAAGATAAGCAATGTACACTGCTGAGGTCTCGAGCTAGGTTAAAAAATGTAATTGTTTTCACAGATTGTTATGAGAAAATGTCAGTTGTCATGTTTTCCTTTTTCAGGAAGGAAATCCAAACAACCCTTAGTACAATAACTGTGTATGGATATGAAAGCTTGCAGAAAAACATGAAAGGAGTTATCCCAGTATTTATCAGTCTGAGAAAAAGATGAAGCTAATTGTGTACCATGAAACAAATGTTCTTTTCAATGGGAACTCTTGCGGATAACTTTAAGATGTGCTGCAGGAAGAATTAGAAGGTAAATAACGTTCATAGCAATTAGTTGCTAGTCTTTATTAGATGAATGAGTTCTCAAGGAACAAATCTTTTTGGAATCTACCCCTATCCTAGGAAGTCTTTTTACAGCTTCACTCCCACTAGAACTGTAGGCTGTCTCTCTCTTAAACCCTAAGCAAAACCAAACCCTAATTAGAGACTAATGCTATCTTGAGGCCTAGACTAAGCCTTAGCACAAGCCCCTCATCTCAGTCCTTGATGAGGAATTTCTCAATGGAGAACTCCTCTTGGCAGCCTGCACCTTCCGTTGGCAGCCTTAGCAAAAACCTCTATATTCAAGCCAAATGAAGAAGGTCTCAGAGAAGAGATGTAATTGCATCTTACTCCTTGCTCTGCAACCCCTTTTCAGCCTCACTCCAACTGGAGCTTTAGAAAATGCTTCTCACTGGAACTAAACCCAGTTTGTACTAGGGCTGAGCTTGAGAGCGAGAAAAAGTATGGAGATCCTCTTGGGTTGGGTTACAAAGGGCCTGATAAGGGGTGGGGTAGGCTAAGAAAGGTGTCCCTTGAAGAATTCTTAATGTAGGGCAGGCCTTTAGTTTTAGGCTCAATTTGTTGTCTGTTGTTAGGGCTAGACTTATGGTTAGTTCTAGGAGAGACACATTCTAGAGCTTCAGTTGGGAGTGGAGCTGGAAGCAGTAGGCTGCAGACAGATTTCTCTTGTGAGAACTTGACCCTCTCCTTTGGCAGTCCCTTTGCAGGTTTTGTAGCTGAAGCTCTACACTTTCTAGCTCTTTGTCACTTGGCCTGAGCCCCTTAAACATGACCCTGTGGAAAGAGATCTAAGAGGAGAGTGCTCTAACACCTTATATTAGAGTTTGAATTTTTCTAGCAAGGAGTGAACTGGGTGAGGAATGTTTGACTTGCCTTTTTTCCAACTATTCCTTCTCATGGTTGTCTTGTGAAATGGGAGCTCTTACAGGGCTTATATTTTAGTTGTAACTCATCGTAACGTGTTCATACCAGCTGAGCTTCACTGGGCTGTATGCCACAGTAACTTACTTAAAGCCAACAAAACTATCAGGCTCAGACTAGTGATGGACCACCATCTGTTCAATGGTATAGCCTGTAAAGAAAATCAAGTACTACATCTAATAATTTTGTTTTACATTATGTAGTTACTGTAGGGGCTTTCCATGGAACTGTGTGATTTCTTAGTTAGCACAAGCTGTCATTATAGTTGCCTTTTCTGAAGGGAAGAAAGTTACCTAAGAGATTCAGTTTCTGCTCTGACACTTTATTATTCAAAGTACAAATCCTTTTTGTGCTTAGTCATTAACCTATGTACACATAAGCAGCCACTTACATGGTGACACAAATTCTGTTATAATTTGTCACTTCTGTTGGTGTGCTGGAACTTTGCCCTGTCTCTCGCATTTCCGTTTAATTAATATAGATTTTCACTTTAGTATAGTTCATAGCTCTTTATCAAGGCTTTCACAGAGAAACCTGAGAGTTTTAAGTGTTTTCTTTTACCTTTTAACAGATCTAATTTCAGTGCATGTGGGAAATGTTGAGAATTTTTCAATATAATTTCTAGGAGTATATTTTTACAAATGATAAATTAAATGGGAACTTATTTACTGACCACTTACTAGTTAGGGGTAGAAACTGAGAGATGTTACACTATTACTTGTCATAGGTTTATGCTTAATTATAATACCTCTTCTTGCAAATTTATTTTTCAGGATTTTTTGTTTGTTAATAATTAATAATCTGTTTTAGGATGTTATCCAGAAATAAGAATAAAAACTAGAATGAGTTTGACTAGGGGAAGGAGAAATGCTTGGCCAGTAGTTACACACAACTTCTGAAATCAGGAAAATTCTATGTATCATTTTCCATATGTTATTAGTTTTATACCTCTGTTTTCCTTAGTAGTCACTGAAACTGAAGAAAGTACCGGAATCTCATGCAGAAAGATCTTCTCCCTTTATTTCTACACAGAATGCAGACAGAAAATGCTGAAAATTTTCATAGGATCTGTTTTATTTCTTTTTCTGTTTTTAATCAAAGGTGTGAAAACAAAATATCTAACTTCCAAAATAGATTTTTTTTTTTTTTTTCCCCTTTACAAGTCAAAGAGCATCTGGAACCTGAAGTTTATATATCTCTAGAAAAAAGGACAGTACACCTATGTCTGAACACATCATGCAAACCAGACAGGAATAATTTCATCGTAAGTGGATGGGGCTCTGAGCAACCTGCTCTAGTTGAAGATGTCCCTGCTCATTGCAGGGGGGTTGTACTAGATGACCTTTAAAGGTCCCTTACAACCCAAACCTTTCTATATTTCTATAAAAATTAAAGTAGTATGTGCTAACTCTACACTGTAGTAGTAGGTGTTAATGCTACACTCTATCTGAAAATAAAGCATCACTTGAAAACCAAGGTCGTTTCTTAAACAATGCTGCAGCTTCCTGTTTAAGGCTGTCCATTTGATTATTCTGTTTAGCAGTAGCTGAGGTAACTGCGTTAACTTTAGATTAACATTACCAAGGTTAACACTCCATTGATATGAGTGGAAATTCAGATTCATATTGAGTCCTTTAGGTATGACAGGACTAACGGGTTGTAGGTTTCAAGGTTGCAGAATGATGCAGGGCTAGATGGACTGTCTTAAAATCTCAGCAGTTCTGCTATGTGTCTATCAGCAACTTTTTTACAGGTCACCTAGGCTGTATTACACTGCTTTTTTAACACTGGAAAAGTGACAGACAGGGGATTAAGATTTTCTTCCCACTGGGAAATTCTCCATTACTGTTGTAGGTCATAATTAAGTCAAAATTGCATTCTTGCTCTCTCTTCAGGAGGAAACTGATATCCTGACTCCCATGTTCACTGCTTGGTCAAGTGAACAATGTCTATAAACTGCTCCAAAGTGGCCTCTTACATCTCTGGGCGTTGATGAATTCTGGTCTCTCTGGTGTTGGAACTCTTTGTTTCCTGTGGTCTGAAATTTACATAATCTCTATATAGAAACTGTTGGAAGAGTTTGGTGCTGTGAAATTTTGCAGAATAGTGGCAATAGCAATTGAACATGTGCTCTTATTTCAGTGCTGTAGCTGAGATTGTGAATCAGATTCTTATGTATGTTAGCAAGAATAGAGCAGTCTATATGATCCTGATATTATCTCTGTATGTGACATAAGAAATATGTGTAAAAGCCTTTAATTGATGTTAAAAAACCTAGGAAGTATGCATAAAATGATTAAGAACTACCTGATCTAAGTTCCAAAGACAAAGCTCTTTTCGTTAGAGGACTGAGCACTGTATTGTATAATTTTTTTTACAAGTAAAACTTAAGAAGCGCTGAAAAGTGCCTCAGTTTAAAGGTAACAAAAAAGAACAGGAAAAGACCCTAATATTAAAAATTCAGATTAGAAATAAACTGCACATCTTTAGCAATGAGGGTTACTAATCTCTGGAATGTCTTATCTACTGTTGTCATAGATTACCAACTACTTCTAGACTTGAAACGAAGTTAAGTCCATCTTTGATTGAAATCCTTTGAATTTCTCACGTCTTCCTGCATGTGAAAATATTTGGTTTATTATTAATATATAAAAAGGATCTTCTTTCCATTAAGTCAGATTCTGAACCAATCATGAAGAGCAATAGCGCATCACTACTCGTATATGCATCTCTTCTGTTTTCAAAAAATAATGTATCTAATCCTAAATAAAATTATGCTAAATTGTTTGCCAAATCCCAGTAGGAAATAAAGTCTTCTTAGAAGAAGTGAAATTTAAAGTGGAAAAAGTAGTTTTGCCACATGGGAAAATGTACCTGCTTTTAAAGTGACAAGTATGGTCCTGTGTGGTTATAAATACTGAAGAGGATTCCCTTTATAGAATGCAGTCGTTCATTTCAGCTTGCCTTCAGTGGTCTTTTCAATTCAGTTATAAAATCAGTCACAAGTTGTAAGTTAAACTCTCAATGCTGTAGTTGACTTTTGCCTTGTTTTCTTGACTGCTTCCATTCTGATTCAGCCTCTCACCTTTAACTGATGATCTCTTTTTCGCTTTGCCATTTCACTATTCTGTGAATGAGTCTTCTTACCTGAGATGGGTATTGGGCATCTTTTTGCTTTACTGATACTCCATTTACAGCAAAGCTTAGCTAAAAATATTTATTTTCTTTTCCAATGCCCACTCATTTTCTTATTTTCTTACTCTGATTTTTTTATATGTAAAAAGATATGTACAAGTGACTTATGCCTCTTGCAAATCATTGATAAACTCCAGTCAGAAGAGTGGGGGCAGTTTACGATTGTGAAGCTAAGCTTGTTACTGTTTGGTGGGTTGTTTGTTTTTTTTTTCACTTTCTCTGACAAACCAAGGCTTCTCTTTGAGATCTGTCCTTGTGAATCCTATTTCAGGATTAAATTTGTTATGCTGTATTTGGATATTCCTGGAAAGTATTTTGAGTTACATTTTAGAATCAACTGACAAAATACATATGCATTTTTTTATGCATTATGCAGCATCAGATACTAAATGTGGCAGAGCCATTTCTAACAGACTTGAATTCAAGAGGAATCTGCTTTTTGCTCTTTTGGCATGAAGATTACATTTAGATAGAAACCAAAAGACACAATAAGAAGCTGGTGTTAGATTCCAAATAAAGTTCAAGTAATGAGTTTGGATTAAATCTTGGGAGTTTTACCTCACATTTATATTTGAGTCACCACAATCTCATTAACTGTTCTCAGGGTTCAGTGTCTCAGTCTTGAGGTGATACAACATGCCAAGGAGCCATTTTGTGTATAATCTAACCAAAGCAAAAAGGGCTTAGGTAGAAAGGGACCAGCAGCCTTCTGCTCAAAAATGAGAAAGGCCTGAGATTCCAAAATATGACTCTTCAAATTCCTTGAAGCCAGCTACCTGCAGTAGAGGACTTCATGCTTTCTAAACATGATTCTGACAATTTCAAACCTCACATTTAGAGGTATTGGGGAGCATGTGTGTCATCCACAACTTCTGTGGAAAGAGTGGCTCTTTGCTCATGCCCCCATCAGATTACCTGGTGGGAGATCCACTTTGGCTCACCTGGGATATGCTGTTTCTCTATGAGATTTTAATCTGTTTTACTTTCCAGCCTCACATATGTGAGGGAGATGCTGTGGTCATTTACATCTGCTGTGTTGCCTGGCAAACAGTTCAGATAGAACAACCTGCACAAATACATCTAGACAGACAAATAATGACACAAACATACTTCAGCACTTAAATGCAGCAGATATCTAGGACCACAGGAGAATAAATTAAACATGTTGCAGGTTATCTTGCAGAAAATCTACAAACTTTTTTTTACTTAAGCTTCTCAATGTTTCTCAAACACATTTCAATTTCAGCATCTATCTATAGGTAGATGGCATCTATTTCAGAATTTTTTCATCCAGCTGTGTCAGTCTTCATCTCACCATAATTATCAGTGAACCCCAGTGTGGTTTGAATGAAGGTTACCTATCTTGATCTCAACTATCATTATTTTCTTGTACAATCAGGAGTACTGTTGAATTAGAATTAGCTGTACTGCTAGTGCACATAGTGGTGTGGTTTAGGCCCAGATGGCAACTAAGCACCACGTAGCCACTCCCTCCCTCCCTCCCTTCTTACCTCCCATCCTCCCCGGTGGGATGGGAATCAGGAGAAAAAGGTAGAACACTGAAATATTTACCTATATATATATATTTTTTATTTTTTTTTTTTAGTGAATGGTTGGCAAGTTTAAACATTTCTGGTTCTTCTGCATGT
>VYZX01002657.1:75443-169687 GCA_013401335.1 Brachypteracias leptosomus | reverse complement strand
GCCGCCACCGGCCTTCGCCGCAATTTCTGGGCTCGGCGCCGCACCGGGGCCGGCCCCGCGGGCGGAGCGGGACGGGATGGGTCCGCCCGTCACCGCGACACCTGGGCGAGCGGCGGGGCGGGGTGGGGGCGCGGCTGCCCCGGTTCCCGTGGCCCCGGGACGGCTCCTCTCCCTCCTCCCCGGCCGGCGGCTGGGCGGCACTTAGCAGGAGAACGCTCCTGTTTCGTGCGCTCATGAGACCGGGGCTCAGCCGCTTTCCCCGTCCGTGCCCACCCCAGGGGTCTGTCTCACCCGTCACTCGCACTCCCCTCACCTCGAACCAGGGCACCAGGCGCCCTCTCCTCACCCACAGGGAGAGTTTGCTCCCACATCTCTGCTCCATATCATCCCATAGTCCACCACCAGCAAGAAACAGGAGATCGGTGCATTCTGTGTGTACCACCGCTCTGTTCACGAACGAGGTTGGAAAAGACCAAACAGCCATCAGACATAATTAGTGTAGGACCTACCATAAACAAGGCTTGAGCTCCCCTTACCGGTTCTGTAATAACAGTCCTAAAGCAGCAACTTCTGCTAGGCATCTCTCCCAGGCAACCTGGTAATGGCATCACTCATTGGAGATAGGTTAAAATAAGCCCATGATATCAATTCCTTTGGAGACAAAAGGAAAAAAGTAATAATTTGTTGCAAATGGAGAAGTGGAACCAGTCAGGAAAACAAGGAATCATGTACGGTCTTTTACAAGCATTTTTACAAGCCATAGAAGATAAAAATAAAAAGCTAAGTACGGCCACGCAACATTTTCCAGTGTCCTGCCCAGTGCCTGAGAGCCAGAGAGCCCTCCTCCCGGTAGCTGGGGCAGGAGAAGGGCTGGTGCCCATGGGGCAGGATGGCAGTGGGCAGGGGCAGCAGTGGTGGCCCAGGACCCTGCTCAGGTCGTCCTGGCCATTGGGGAGGAAGATGATTTACAGAGAGACCTTGTAGGCTTTCAGCATGGATAGTAGAATTAGCTTAATGGTTGGGCACAATGATCTTGAAGGTCTCTTCCAACCTAAATGATTCTATGAAACACCAGGCTGTTTTTTAATGACAATAACATAGCCCCTCAAATCAAAAAGAAGCACAGATAAAACCTGACAAGGTAAAAACAGAGGGAGATCATGTAAAATACGTGCAGAGTGTCTCTGAACACTCCCTGGGCTCAGTGATCCCACCTGCATTGCTGGAGATGGCCCAGCTGAGACTTGGTGGGGTGAGCAGCAGCTCCAGCTGTGAGGGAAGGGAACAGGACCAAAGAGGGTCAAACCTGCAGGGGCAAGGAGGATGTTTGTGTCCCCAAATATTAGCCACAAATTGTTTGTCACGTGCCCACACGGGGCAACGCCTGTGCGTGGGATGGTGCCTTTCCCTGGGCTTGTGAGAAATGTCTCCTGCAGAAGTGAGGTCATGCACATCCATTTTCAAAAAGCTGCTATAAAGCCTTAATTGGAATTTTCTGAAAGATTAGTACCATTCATTTAAAGATTAGGTCCATTAGTTTAAAGAATCTCTTTTTTTTTTTTCTCCGAAACAGATGAGTGCAGATCTCACTCTTCCTGCCAGCTTCACAGGAATAATGACAGCCCAGCTCTGCTGCAGGAACAATGGCAAAAGCACAGAGGCGCAAACCCAGGACTCACAACTGAACCTGATTACGGTATCCCCTGTAAATGATGCAAAAAACCACCCCTGTCCCAGAGGATTAGCTGTTGCCCCAGATCCAAGCAGGTACCTGCCAAATGGATGCGATTCCAGTTTTGCTCTTTCAGCCTCCAGTAGTTATCAAGCCTCTGGAGTAAAATGTACGGACTCTGGACAACATCAAGGGGAGGATTCTCATGATTAGCGTCAAGAGATGCATTGAAAACAGCTGAGGATCGGGCGTGCAGGGGAACATCACTTGAGAAACAGATGGCTTTGTGCTTTAAACAAGAGCGGGTTATTCACACGTGCAGTTCTGACAAGCCGTGTAAGAACTTTGTTTGACACCAGCATTCCTACTGAGGAAGAAATGTCCTCAGTACGCACTGAAGACACAATGAGCCATGAAGAGCTCAACACAAGTCAGAATTTTTGTGTTCAAACAGCCTCTTCTGCCTGGCAACAGCCATACCTGGGCCATCGGGTGCGTCCTGGCTCCCTGGCTGGGGTTGGTTTGGTCCCGTCGCCCTCGGGGCTCTCCCAGCTCTGCAGCATCTGCAGGTGATGGATTTTCCCACCCTCTGGAGCTGTCTGCCGGGGTTTGTGAGATGCTAATCACAACAGGCACACATAGAGACTGACTGCAAAATGGTTCATGTTATTTTCAGTTTACAGAGCCAACACTTCAGTTTTGACTGATCGTCCGTGTGGTTACAGTGCATTATTTTAGAAGCAATTTTGTGATTAGATCTTCACATAAATTTGGAGAAGCCGGTCAGTTTTCTTTTCTTTTTTATTTATTTCCCAAAAAGGCATCTTGTGAATTTCTTTTTAGAATTATTAAATGTTAATGGGTGTTCTGGTTGTGTATGTGTACAGCTGCACATGCTATTTCTAAAGGCTTCATGTATTTTAATTTTTATACCTGGTTGATGAAGAAAAATCCGCACTGCTAACACACAGAGTGTTTTACTTGCAATTACTCTCTTAAAAATACTAAATTGTAACTTTCTTTCATGTTTCAAACTTCTTTTACTAGTTTCATTAAAGCTGAGTTAAATCCTTTCCATAAAACCACTTTCTGGAGTTTAGAAGTCAACAATCTCAGCTTACATCTAAAATCCTGAGAGCTGAGTTATAGCACGGGAAAACAGGCATCATTTATGGAAAGACCTGGCAAAACCTAGGCAACTCTATATTTTTTTTTCTATATGTAAGCTAAGCTGTAGCTCTGATTATCAAATCAGTGGAAAATGAGCAGCAGTGTGAGCCTACACATCTTTCAGAGAAAAGCCTTTCTCTTGAGTGAGTCCATGCTTTGCTTTAGGAAATTGAAGAGTCAGTCCCTGTTCCCTGGCCCTCCTTTGGCTTCAGGCATCACACAGTATTTTGGAGATGTCCTATTCTCAACTTCAATTTGATTAGGCTCTGACTTTTATTTTCCTGTTCTCTCAACAGCGTGTATCGAGGTAGTTTGTGTCTGTTTGTAAATATTCCTTTAAAGGGTGAACTTTAAAGTCCCCTGCAGATATTTATAAGGGATCTTCACTAGAGGCTTAGGTTTGACCTGTGGATGTTACTACAAGTTTTGTCTTTCAGCTCAGAGAAAGCCAATTTAAAAGTGCAAGGAGGAAAAAAAAATTATGAACTTGATTGTGCATTACTGAACAAGAACTTTGTCCAACTGCATCACAGCAGAATGAGATCTATTAGGGCAGGGGGAGATGCTGAGGAGACCTCATCCAGCAAAACACTTCCACACGTTTTCGTCTTTGAGTATATAAATAGTCCTACTGAAATCTAGGAAATACTCGTGTGCTTAACATGAAGTATTCACTTAAGTGCTTTGCTGGATCAGTACCAAAATGATTATTTATTAAGTGATGTCAAATAAATCAGGCACCAAGAAAATACTTTTTCTGATAAAATCCTTTGGCTCAGAATATCCTTATGTGACTGCTGAGAATAGCAGCAAATAACACTTTTCAGATAGATAGGGAACATGCCATTAAAAACTTTCTCTAGACTCAAGGGTAATAGCTGCTCCTTTGTTTTGTTTTCTGAAAAAAATTCAACACCAGGTGATCTTTAAGAGGACAAATCTGCAGCCATTGAGAGCTCCAGTGTTATCGTACTCCCGTGGAGCTTGCCAGGAGCAGAATCAATCATTTTTTGCCATTAATCTCCAGTAAAACGAGGCCAATAGCTCACAGTTCAACAGTTTCACTTCCACTCATCTGAGGCAAGTTGCAGGCATAATCCATTAGCCAGTTGCTCACAGTGCTATCTTGATTGTACTACTTCTTTTGTGCTATCCCAGCTATGAGGTGATTAACCTATTTATGAGAGAGCTGCAGAGGACCTGCCTTATTAATGCTGCATAAATGTTGGAATAATGAGGTCCTTTCCACCCACAGCAGCCTGTATGGGAAAATAAAGAACCATTCTTGCAGTACATTCAAAATAATGACAAATATTAAAAAATAATCTAGAGCACAAAGGGCATCCCACTCTCAGCCTGAGGCAGAGGCAGCTTCGTGTGTCAAAGTCCCTTTCCAGCCTTGTGTGCGTATTGAACCTGTTACTGCTCCCTCCCAATTATCAGAGGGAAACAAGGATTCCACGGCAACAAAGACCATGTAATCTGGGGGAAAGAAACATGCAAGTGGGTGAGAGGGACCTTATTTGTACCACTTGTGGCTGTGGTGGCTGAGGGAAGCAGGACATGAGCTGATGGATCATTAGGCTCGAGGGAGCTGGTGCACCCCGGGGACCAGCCAGCCCCTCAGACCATGAAAGGCAGGAGGCTGTAGGAAACCAGGCTTGTCGCTTCTACCACCCACAGCTTTCCCTCATTATTTGATTGAGTCTGTTATTCTTAGACTGCCTAGTGCTACAGAGAAGTGGCACATTTCTTAACACTTTAAATATTTTGGCCATTTGTATCAATCCTGGCCTGATAACTTTGCCTTGTCTTGTCAGACAGACGTGTGAGTTCACGTGGGCAGGTTAAGAGACTTTAAATATTGTCTTTGCAGATGGGTGCAGAAAATGTTTTCACTTTCATCTATTTTAATTCTGAACGGTATGAATGTCTTACATCTCTCGTGGCTCAATGTGTTACATCCTTCTGACTTAGGACCCCAGGTTACTCAACTCCCCTGTACCTCTCCTTGGCATCCAACACTCACGCTGCTTTTACCCAAGAAAGCACAAACCTCCTGTGTTCTGAGAAGAGGAATTGCCTGTCTCCTTCCCACCACCTTCGGTGAATTCTGCCCATGTTTATGGCAGAATCAGTGAGAGGATCCTGCTCTGTCCATGAGTCACCCTGCACGCCTTGTCCCACTGAGGGGGGGAATTGATTGAGCATCATTTCCTCTCAAGAAGAAAGCACCCAGGAGAGGGTGAGTTTGACCAACTCCTAGCATGAGGCAGGATCCACCGGGCAGCTCCTGCCCAGGAGCAGCATCGAGCCAGCACCAGGTTGCTCAGCAACCAGCAGCATCCTTGCGCAGAAAGCAGCAGACCTGCCGTGCCTTTCAAATGCCTTTCTTTGTTCACACATTTTGAAGCAAATCTTGCTTTAAACACAGGCTAAGCAGACGTCTTAGGTAATACTTCAGATTACAAGCACCCGAAATGTTATCATTCTTTCTGCCCAAATTCATCCCTGCCACCTCCAAAGAATCACTAACACATTTTCCTTCCCCTACGGATTGGAGACAGAATTTCAGAGTAGCCCATCCATGCACTGCAATGGAACAACTGGAGTGCTTGGGCTGTTTGATCAAAGGCAATCACCACCGGGCCAAGAACTTTAAGAAACTTCATTCCTAATGAAACCCACATTTGCACCATTTATCATGTCTTACCCAATTGCATCTTGGGCGGAGTTTGAAATTCCTTGGAGCTGGGGAGGTAATGTGTGGGGTTGTGGTTTCTAAGTTCCTATATGAAATCTGTCCCAAGGCAGCAACATTGACAGATCCATTTTCCCCATGTGCAACTGGGAGAAGCCTGAGTAAGGCCACATCCATTGCCTTCAGCAGGCCAGTGTTTGATCCAGGCTTAAATACATGGTTGATGTTAGGTTGTTGCTGCTCGTTTGAGTAGTCTGAAGATGTCAAGGAAGCATCAGAACATTTTCCTTTATCTGAGGTTTCTAACTTTACTGGTCTTTGTCCCATCTTCCTCAGCATGTCTCAGAGGTTTCTTTAAGTTCTTACTTCCAACACTGCTATTTAAAGACCATGCCACATATCTGAAGAATGTCATAGACCTGTCTACACAGCATATCGTGGGCTCCACAGGTTTCACCTGCAGATTTGACTGAGAAAAAGCACATCATGCTCTTGTCCAAAAGGGAACTGTCTCAGGTCATCCACTGCACTGATGCTGTAGCAACCACTTGCTGTAAGTAGTCACCTTGAAGCTCATATTGGTCTCAGGTCTTAGTTTTTTTCATTTTCTATAGCATAAGAAACCCCAGAATGCAGCAGGGTAATGTGCTTCTCATGGACTGAGAAGCATCTTAACCATTATAATTGAATACTTCTCATGCTGTACAGCAACTTGTGCAATCTACAGCTCAGGTATCCCGAGGTGATACTGCAGAGAAAGAGGGAAGAAATTTAAGGATGGCAAAGATCCCCGAGTTCAGATGCAGGTATCGTCATAAAAAGATGTAATAGATTTTGTCCTGCTAATGGTAATATACTATTGACTTAAAATCACTGTATGGGTAGTATAGTGTCTCCAGTGAATGAAAGTAAAGAAATCTTTCAGTGCAGTGACTAAGACAGATGTAGCTCAATATCTTACCCTTAGCAGAGGTCAGAATAACTTACAGAAAACTCCGAGAGGCTGGATGGGTTTATGTTCACCGAGTGTTCTTCTGCAGTACAAAAGAAACCTGCTGGTGAAACAGGTTTTCAGCAATTTACCTCCTACTGGCCTTCAATTAGTATTGAGAAGTTTTGGCTGATAGTACAAAAAATTGTTAGTGACATCATTACAGGGCAGTAAATCTCGGCATAAGGCAGCAACAGAGACTTCCAGCCTTTCTGCATCCTGAGCAGTAAATCTAGAATGCTGCTCCCACGGGGAGCAATATGTTGTGTTTATGGCTCTAGGTTTGCATTTGAACTGCCACAGTCTTGTCCCATATTGGGAACAGAGGTAATGGAAGCTATTAATGGTTACAACCCTTCTCTCAGCCTTTAGTGGACTGGACAGAGAACAGAAATGCTATGCAGTGGAGTGCTGGTTTGTGCCTTGCTCGACTAATAATCTACATTTATTGTCTTTAAAATTTTGCGTAATTGTATCTGGAACCGTATTGTCCAAAGCCTCCTTTTCAGAGATGATTATTGTTCATCATGTGATGTTCTGGGTACTTCCATAAAATGTTGTTGGGAGTTCATCTGGGGAGCCTTTTTGTGCTTGTAAATCATTGGCAGATGTCTTGTTCTTCTGAAATATCAAGAAACTGGCAGCTTTAGTAATAATAAAAAAAAGCCCAACATATTTGTTGTTGTTACTGGAGCTCCCTATTAAACAAGAAGACTCTTCTTGCGTGTGTCTGTATTCTGTTTTTTTCAGTGTTGCCTCTCAGGAATCTGTCCTTTTGCTATCAAGTCCTATTTTGAAAGCCATCTCTGCCCAGCCAGGTTTTGAAATCCTGACCTATTCACACTGCAGCCTTCGCCCTAGCACCCACCCCTCCCCAGAAAGCCTTGCTCCTTACCAGAGCCTTCTGTAATTGCCACCCTTGTGACCAGCCAGGTTTGTGATCCCTGCCCTGCAGCGAGCTGCTGCCTTTTTACTGGCTAAAGGGCAGCCCGGTGCTGGTGCGTCTTGTTCCTTTTCATCTGGAAGCCGAGCACCAGACTCGTTCCTGGTATCTGGTCTCCTCTTTCCCCCAAGCCTGGACCCCGCTGGCCTGGGGGAGTGGTGGTGGGCAGCCGTGCCTCTGCAGCTTGGCTAGCTCCTGCAGAGCCACGCTTTGCCTGGCCTGATGAATTTGATTTTGTGTGGTTTTATTCCACCCAGACACAGTTGCAACCCTTCAAAAGTAAGACATTGCAGTGTCATGATCTAACCTACACAGATCAGCCTGAAACGCTAACGTTGTGCTCCTGTTTGTGCCAAGCAGGCAACTGTCCCTGAGCCGCAGAGAATATCAACCTGTTGTTGCACGACTTCCCCAGCAGCAGTTCAGCCAAGGCATATAACAAAGCTGGTCCAGCATATCAACACACACTCGACATTTCTTTCAAGCTGGTACATTCTGTGATCCCTTGAAGCACACACTCTACAGTGCCCATCAGTTTTGCTGAAAGCAGAGGATTTTGGATGTGTTAAAGTGCAGCCAGCTCCACGGGTTTAGAAGAGCTGTCTTGCTGGAGGATGAATATCGTGTCTGTAAATGTGCAGCAGAAAGCTCGGTAAAATATCCATGTTTTAGAAAACATAGCTTAAAAGGAAAATGGAATTCCCTTGTGTCAGAATCTCTGTCAGTTGTCTGACAACCCTGTTTATACAATTTTCTGGGAAGCCAAAAGTTTCAACCAATAATTCAGTGCTTCCTGCCTCTTCACTAGTGCTGCTCACATCAGCTCATCAGAGTCATCTGTTTTTCCACCCTATTAGACAAAATCCTCTTTGGTGTTACCAAAATAAGGTAAAGCATAAACAAACAGAATGAGCAGTCGATTTCCAATTGATTGCCACTATTCAGGTCCTGCCTCACAACTGATCTTTGAGTACCTTAAATCAATGCTGTCTGCTGAACATGACCTGAACTGGGCTGATCTTCATGTGGAAGCAAAAACAAAACCCAAAACCAAATGCAAAATGTTTTCAGCCTTTACAGCCCCAGAGAAGCAGATTTAGAAGACATGTGAAAAGTGGCTGTCCCAAAGATGTCAGTAAAGCCAAGCAGGTGATTTTCCCCCTTGGTGTCCATGACTTTACCACAGGAAAAGGGAAAGGCAGATGGCTGCACGATCTCTGGCAGACGAAGAACTGTGAGGTAAACTAGCCATTGGCATGCCCTCTTTTTTTCTAGTGGTGATTAGTCATTGTGTTCCCTTCTGGGACCTTCCTCCAGCACTGCAGCAGGACCCTAATCCCTCAGTGGCCTCAATGCCTCAGGGGCATCCTGCTTCTTCTGGGACAAGGCAGTCGTGCAGTCGCCCTGGTGCCGTCCAGCTGCTATCCTCGGACCCGGCCCCGGGCTCTGTGTGTCGGATGCTTTTGTCTCACAGACTCAGCAGAGTAATCATCCTGCTGCATCCCCCATGGAGCTCATCAGATGCTCCAGCCCTCACTCCGAGCTGTCATAAAACTGGACTCGAGTGCAATGAGAAAACTGATCTGCACCATCAAGAATGAGGCTGGTGTATGTACAATTAATCCTGTTGGACTTGGAAACACAGACTCATCTAGTGCTAGATCAATGGGCCACATGACAAACAAGGAAATTAGAATTGGCTGGGTTTACTCTCCAGTGTAACTGATACTCAAAGAGATCACAAAGGCCAGGAAGGGAAGTTTGAGGATGACATTTCTGCCTGTCTCTCTGCCTCCACAATCTTTTGGCCTCTGAGGTTTGTGTAAAGTCCAAATGATCTGTACTTTTTGAGGGAATCTAGCCATGCCTGAAGAATCAGAGACCTGACTCAAAGGAGGAATCAAAGTGGGTAACAATGCTGCAAGTAAGGTTAAAGTCTTATTTCTGACCTTCTTGAGAAAAAGATTTAAGAAAAACAACGATCTGAAAGGAAACTTGTTTCCACAAACACAAGAGCAAATATTTAAAGTCCCGCTGAAAAATCCCCGTGTGTCTCACAGGTATTGAGGGGTCCAATGTAGTATTTCCAATTCATCTTTTTCTCTGCAAAGAAAGTCTCTTTGCAACAAGCTGCCTGCTCTTGTTCCAGACCTCAGTGACGACCCTGCAAACCCCGGTTAGTTGCCTGTTGGGTAAATTGGGACATGCTGCCTCCGTTCTGCCTTTTCTATCTGTCTATCTGCAAGAAGGTGCCAGGTTCTGCCTCGTGTTTACTGACTGATTGCTGCCTTCATTGTGTTGATTAACTCAGCCCAGTGAAACACCGCTCCTTATCCAGCTCCATCTTCTTCTCATCCATGCAAGAATGTTTTGCATAGAGTCAGTTTCAGGGAATGTTTCCAGTCATTTTTAAGGGTGGGACCTTACTGATTCTGGATGAAATTGTAGATTTTAAGCAGAAAATGGGGGGCCAACAGCTGCAGAGACCATGATATCATACTAAATAAACCAAAAAAACATTGATGAAAGAATCACAAAATCCCAACAGAGAAAGGAGACTTTCCATGTCAGCCGTGCCCTGCCTTAGAATGGTCAGAGTGCCACTATCTTCTCAAGTAGAAAGAGAATTCCTTTTCCTCTGTGTAAGGCAGCTGGCTTAAGAGACAGAATTCCCTCTGTAAAGTTCCCAGTCCCTCTAAGCAGGCCAGCCCTTCATCTCTGTCAACAAGTCTTCCCCTGGAACCAAGCTCTGGCAACTGTCGCACTGGAAGACACCAGCACTTTCTGAGGCAAAGCACCACACCCTGGCCCACTTCCACTTGCTCTGTAAAACGGGAGGGTCCAGGGATGTGCATGAACTCTCCCCAAAACTCAGGTCACTCCTGCATTTGTGTCCATGGCCTTGGGTATCTAATCTCATAGTTTTTCTGGTTTGAAGTTGGAAATTTTGCACGCTTCAGTCTGACCGGAGGACCCACCATGGTGCTGGCTGCTCTGCAGGATCGAGCTGCCCGACCTCCTCCTCTCTGACAAAAACAGCTCCCTGACTTTCCTTACAGCTGCAGAAGGTCCTGTCAGTGCTGCTGGTATTCGCTTCTGGCATCTGAGCAGGTGAAGGAAGAGACAGGGCAAGAATTTGGAGCCTGGTGGGCTCTCCTCTGCACCACGTGACTCGGCAGTGTACCCTGGCAGAGCATCGCTCCAGCATCGACCCGATGCTCGTCTGTGTGAGCTCGGCCAGGCTCTGAGCCACTGCAGCCAGCTTGGGCTGTTGGAGAGAAACCTGAGTATGAGGCAGGTGGGCAAGGAAAAAGAACAGGGCTTTTCTACTTCCTCCACCCTCTGATCTCAATGGCAGATCAAGTACACGGCTTAGGCTAAACAGGATCTGAGCAACTTCTCCTTTCAGAAAAATTCCAGGAAGGGTTTGCATAAACTAGCTGAGGAGTTCCTTGCTCTATGGGGGACAATTTCTGGAGTCAGTTCAAACAGCTAAAAAAGGTTACCAGCTTGCTAATGTTAATTCAGAAAAAGCCAGGCACTGGTTGCACAGTATCCTTGGGAGTCCATTTGGTAATTACCCGTCAGCCTTAAGAATTAATGTGCAGGTGAACGCTCTGACACCATTGCTCTTTGGCAGCCTCACGACCTACAGAGGGTTGATATTCAGAAACTGGAAATTCAGTTGGTTTTCTATTCCCGTTCCTTTCTTGTATCTGAACCATTCCTGTTGCTCCCGCTGAATTTGCAACAAATATTTTCCAGCTTCTTCAGCTGTGGTTTGATCTGTGGCCTTTTGTATATTTTCTTATCAGAGGTATCTCTTAGCACCTTTCATATGCAGAGTACTATGAAAATAAAGCCTAATTAACCTGAAAAACTTCCTTGTAAGGTTGGTGAACTCTCTGATCCTCCATTGTGAAGTTCTCTGTTTTCTCCAAGCCCATAAAAAAGTCAATGTCAGAATCAAGGTTAAAACTCAGAAATCCTTAGCTCTGGTTCCTGGGATCTGACCTCGCTCCTCTCACAGAAAACCTCCCTGTTCTCTTACACCTGGCACCTTGCATGATCCATTCCTGACCACATCAACAACCAACAGGAGACTTTAACCCCTTCCTGTTCCCACCGCACCAAGGAGAAGGATGCAGGTCTGGGTACAGGTTGCTCCTGCCTCAGAAGATGGGAAATTTCCCCGAGTGTCAGAGGGAGCTTTCCAGCTCAGTATGAAATGTCTGTGTTTAATTTCACAGGCTCTGGAGTGGGCATCTCTTATTTGCACTAAGAATCAGTATAATTACCCCCCATGTAAATACAGTTTAATACACTGAGGGGAATTTACTTAACATGGGCCATGGCAGATTTATTGCTTTTAAATGGGATGTCAGAAGGTCGTTTGCACTTAGGGAATCCTGGTTTGTTATTTCGTAATCACATATTTATGGTTCCCACAGCACATTGTTTTAATCTGGCTGTTCATCTGTTGCAGGTCTATTGAGCTGTCACTGCCCAGCTCCGAGGCACTGTGCTGTAATTCTGCCCATCGCCGTGACTGTGATTTCATTCTCCTGGGGCTGTTCTGATAGAGATCAATATCAGTGCCCTGGAGAACATACAAGGAGCATGTTCTGCCCTATGAGGCAGGCACAGAAAAAGCAAAGATTGTGAAGGAGCTATTGTCTGAGGCACACACTCTACCAGAAGAATTAATTATGGGCAAGCCCAGGTGTTGGCTCTTTCAGTGTACTTGCTGATGAACAGGATCCCACATCTCAGGACCTACCCGCACAGTTACTTGCTATTTCTGTTGGCAATTTTAGCAGAGAAACCAGGGTTAAAGTAGGTCAATGATATTTAGCCCCCCTGGAAAAAAAAAAACAAACCACTTGGAAACCTTTATGTGTTCCTTGTCTAGGCCAGGAATTTGCAGCTTGCTCGTGTCCTTGATTTTTTCTCCTCCGGATAGGCACTGACATTCTTCCCTCAGTTTCAGAAGAGTATCTGCCTGTTTGTTGCTGTGAGGAGGCAGGTAAAGCAGAGTCCTGTGCTGGGCTGCACACGAAAACACCCACCTGAGAGGAGTGAAATGCTTTGCTTAATGAATAGTTACGCGTGTGTAACCATGAAACAGAAAGCCCTGACCTTGGGAGTGCTCCCAGTGGCAGCTCTGGACATGGGCAGAGGTGAGGTGCTGATGGCACCATCTCCTGACTGGGGGCTGCAGATGGGGTCACTGGGAAGGGTGCTGGAGTGACCATGTGGCTCCCAAAGCGCTCCTGGGGCTGCCCGTGACTCGGAGGCAGGAGCTGCTGGTGAGAAGTGTGGTGAAGCGGTTGATTGTTTGCCTCTGGCATCTGGACCTGGCTCTGAGCCCGCAGTTTCCAGGCTGGTGAGCTGGATGCTGGATGTGCTGCAGGGCCCTGGGGAGCAGTGAGCAGACCCTCCTACCTGCTGACAGCTGGCCTCGCAGGCAGACACTTCACAGGTTTTCCTACCCAGCACTGCCAACACTTGTCCAGACACACTCTTTTACCTTCTCCATCTCTTTTCAGGTCTTTGAGTCCAAACTTGCAAGCCTCAGTTGTATTAGCTTTATTGTACTGCTAATCTACCTCTCCCTGCCTTGCACTCCTCCTCCACTTCCACCAAGGTCTGGGATGTCTGTGAGGCTTTGCCAGGACACTCAACCCCAGAACAGAGTAATTTCAGACTGTGACACCAGCCCATGTTCTGGGCGGGTTTTTTCGAGCGCTTTCCCCTTCTGTGATCTGCCCTTCCTGATCACCACAGCAAGTCCAGTCCCAGGGCTGAGCACCAACAGGTCTCTGGCAGTTCCCAACATAATTCTCAAACAATTCATCCTTCCAATAGAGGCTTTTTCTTTACTTCTCTTTTTCTTTAGCAGCAAGAGATTAATGAAGGATGAAAATCCTTGTCCAAATTTCAAATTATTTCAGAAACTTTTTAGAGAGAGGATGTGGTCCTGTGGAGCAGTTGAAGTTTTGCAGATGACTCATTCCTGCTCAGGCAATAACCTGGAGAGTGCTCTTTTGCTTTTCTCTTTAATACTTCCATCCATTCTTCAGAAAAAAACAATTTTGAAGTTAATGAGTAATCTAGAATTCCACAGCTCTTCAGTCAAGTTTAAAAAGCAAACATAACAGAAGAAACCCGACATTTCCACTTCTGTTTTGTGCCCATAATACAAGATAAAAAAGCAAAGCACTTCATTACGGTTTGGGTTCAGCAGCCAGCCCACAGACACACACATCCACAAGGACAGACAGACAGTTCTGAGCCTGTTCGTGACCTGATGGGAGGAACCGATAGAGCCCCCACACACTTGGTGAATCTGTGGCAATAATGGATCATAACTGTTGCAAAGTAAAATAACAAAAGACATATAATTAAACTTTTTAAATAATTTG
Organism: Brachypteracias leptosomus; assembly: GCA_013401335.1. Taxonomy (NCBI): domain Eukaryota; kingdom Metazoa; phylum Chordata; class Aves; order Coraciiformes; family Brachypteraciidae; genus Brachypteracias; species Brachypteracias leptosomus. The sequence goes on along the minus strand of VYZX01002657.1, from coordinate 155,785 downwards.
GGCCATTTAAAAAATAGGGAATGGATCAAGCCAGCAGAAAATAAAGCAGAAGTAGTCAGGGTTTTATTCAGTTGTTACTCAAGAGAGTTCCTAAACAGCAGTGGAAATGGGGCCAGGATTCAGGGCTCCACATACTCAGCTATGTTCCTGTCCTTGACACTATCAACATGTTTTGTTTTCTCTGCAAATCTCGCATCCATTTTTAGGAAAAGAAGAGAAATTAACAAGAATGGTGGAAGCTGCATATGACCAGCAAGGTCAGTCTGTAAGCATTGTGAATCTGGTCCTCTCTTACAGGCTTGGATGCCCCCAGGTCAGGAAATAATTACAAGTATAATAATAGTAATAAAGCTAATATTAGTGGAAGAAGGCAAGTGGGAACAGCTGCCCTGCCTGGAACAAGCATTTTCACTAAGATGACCTGTTAGCAGAGCCAGTACCACTGTCAGCACTTCAAAAATCAACATAGATGCTGTTTGATTTGTAGTTCAGTGCTCAAGCTTCTCAGGCTGGGTCAATTTGTCTTGCCCAGAACCAGACTCACACTTGTTCGAAGGGACGTTGAGGTCAGACGAGGCATCTTCCCAGAGAGAGGTGGAACTTTCCTTCCCTTTAGACTGCAGGGTCTGCATTAACCATCTCGTGCCTGCCAGTGTTCTGGTTGGGACTGGGGTGAGTGACCCGGGTCCTCAGACGGAGGCAGAAGTAGCTCTAGGAGACGACTCCAACGTGCTCATCTTCCCAAATGCTGCCACATAAGGTCCACTTCATAACTGGCTATATGCGACAAGTTGCTTTGGGGTTTTAGCTGTCATCCAGCAGACAGCATTAGGATTAGCTCTTATTATTCCAGCTCCTTTCTCTTCCTGGCCTCTAGTTTCTTTCTGATGTGAATTACAGGAACTGGTCTGTGTGTAAGTGTGTAAAAGATAATGATCCATTCAGATACTTACAAAAGGTTTAAACTATTTCTTTGTGCTTAAAAAATGAATAGATGCAATTGACATTCTGCTCAAGAATGCGATTAAATAGAAGAAACAGGGAATATTGTGTTTGTGTGAAGGGAGGGTAATGAATAACAGAGAGTCCTTAGCAAATACCGATTAGAACTTCCAGCATTTTGAGGTTTTATCTGCTCTGGAAGTTTCTCTGCAAGGCCTGGACTTTCTAGAGAGACTTTTCTATGCCAGCAAATCGGCACCACTGGTGCTGTGCACTGTCCCTGTCCCTTACCATGCTGAGATTGGGATCCTCTCTGCCTGTCATCGATGGATGGGAAGCTAGGGGGGAACCTGATCTTCTGAGGAATATTGCTCAACCACCAAGGTCCCTTCTGGGTATTTTTTTGCCATTAGCTTTTTAGTCTGTTTTTAAAGTCTGTTTGTGTTTCAATCTAAACTTCCACATGGATTTCATTCTGGTTTTGTGTTGGAGTACAAAACAAATTAATTCCGCATTGGTTTATTCCATAAATCACTGACTTGGGAAGATCAAATGGTATTTCCCCTTCCTTCTCCTTTTCATCCTGTTTTCCTAAGGAATTAAATCAACTCCATCGTGCTGTCTGTGTGTGCAGGACTGCACATGTGCAGGTGTGGGGATCTTTTCACTGCCTCCTATTGTTTTGACACAGAGGAACTATTCCCAGGGACCCACAAAGTTAGATCCTAGCAGTGTTGGGAAAAAATAGTGTATTTCGAGGGGTTGGAGAACCTGCTAATGACTTGTGGGAGGTGAAAAGCTGCAATGTGGCCTCCATCCCTTTGAGCCACTGACGAGGTCACATAAGGGAAAGGTATGACACCAGGGGAAAGAAAAGCTGTAGCCAGAGTTCATGCTTTTGAAAATGTTTTTTTCATTAATACCTGGTAAGGTTCGGATCATATCATTGTCTTAATACGCTTCACTTAGAGGGTTCCTGCTTCTTCAGACTCATGCAGAATATCAACCACATCACACTCACCGAGAGGAGACTGTCCATCCATCACTGCTTCTGTGGATTTGGTGTGCTGGGAGTGGCACCTCAGGGCTACACAGAGCAGGACACCAAACTTCATCTTCTCAACAGATGTTCCAGCAGAGTCTATATTGCAGAATGTAAATGTTAGAGAGTTTTAATTGTTTATCAATTCAAATATTGTCAAAAAGTTGTCAAACAAGCCCACGGGCAGTCACGCTGAGTGGGACTAGCTCTAGAGAGTTGTGGAGACATTGAGTCATGTCTGTAAGTCTAATTAATCCCCAGTAAATAATTGACCCAGCATGTCACAAACCTCCATTTAGGAGTATTTAAAAGCAAACTCCTGCACACAATCAGTCCAATCACTTAGTCACAGCAAAGCTAATGGCAAAAAGAGCATTTGTACCTTGACTTTTGCATGCAGCTGAGAAAATTATATATTTAAGGGGAGTCCCAGCTCTATAACTGATTGTGGCTGTGATTGCAGCATTGTCACCCTGCGATGAGTGTACACGAGTGTTTATGGGTTGCCTGGTATGGACGCATGTCACGTACATCACAGGAGCAGGGCAGGGGGCTGTTTCTGCCAGGGGCATTCACAGATTCCACCAGCAGCCAGGGTGTGATGCCTGCGGATGGGGCTCACCAGGGAGCTGGTCACAGGGCACTTCTGTCCCATGGTGCAGATTATGAACTACTTGTCTACTGCAAAGTATCTCTCTTCAGCACATGAGGATCTTAAACAGGCAACATTATCAGCAGCATTAGTTGGCTGATTTAAAGCCTTATCTGACCAAACATCGTCTGTTTTGTCTGAGGTCTCCATTTCCCACCTCCATGAGAGGAAACACTAAGGGAGCACTAAAGGATGTTTCATAGCACAGAAATGCAGAAAGATGCCTGGGTTTATCCAGCTGAAAGCCCCATGAAATCTACTCTATTCTAAACAGTCTCTGACCTCTTTCAATCTAACTGGTACTTTGTGTCACACGTATTTCTCGAGACCTTTCTGAACTGATGAAATATTCACTCCAAATCCTCTGCGTGGGGATATGAAACCAGTACCTAAGGTGAGATCCTTCTCCTCTTATTCAGCACAGGTTCATCAGAATTCACAGCTTATTCCAAGGATCAGGCTCACAGCTCTGAATTCTGTTTCTAGTGAAAAAAAACCCCTGTTCTATTATATAAACTTTGTTTGATATCTCAGCTCTTTGGTTTAGGTTTGGCACCTAACCAGGAAATGTTACCAATACGTGTAGGATTTGATTATATTAAATGCAGGTCAGTCTATTATGCCCATTTGATACAAATTTAGGAAAGTTTGCTAGTTTAAAAATAACCAAAATTCCACTCCTGGCTTTGTCACTGGCCTGGAAAAATGTGTTTTCTGTTGCTCTTTTGATCTGCAGCTTGTAACTTTCCTCATCTCTGAATGCAAACTCTTCCACCTAAACACTGCCCACAGGAACAGTGCCTTGAAGAGGCTGGTCTGTGTTAGACTCTCGGGTCCCCTGGAACACGAACAGTTACAACTGCAAGCTCCACACACACTATTTGTTTGCAGGCTGCCAAGGTCTCATATATATGGTGAAGGGAGGAAAAATCAAGCCACCATTCAACTGCCAGTCCTCTGGGGGATGTCTGAGCTCAGGCTACTGTCCTGACTATCTCTCTTGGCAGCAAGGAGGATTGTCTACAACCTGGGCTTATATTCAAAGCAAAAAAAACATCCTTATTGTCTGTTACGCTGTTAAATTGTTCAGAAGTTCCTGTTTTCCCTGTAAAAAAATCAGAGAAGAAGCAACAAGGCAGGGATGTTCAAGGCACTTTCCCCTGGGCACCCCATACAGCCCCCACAATTCGAGGTGCAGCACACAGTTACTTTGTGATCCCCCTGTTCCTACAAGAGAGTTCAGACAGCAGAAACCTTGTCTAAATAAAGACAACCTTGGCAAAGCACATCATTCCAGCTAGAGATTTCTGTCAAGGCAGCCTGCGGTCACAGCAAGGCCGTGCAGAGGGAACAGGGAGAAAAGCAGCAAGACATTTTTGTTGGAGTAAACAGAGGAAGGCAGCGCTGTGGTGAGAACACTTGTTACCACCTCGGGGTGTGCCTTGGTACCCTGATGGAGGAAACACTCCAAGAATGTTTATTTGAAGGCAGCTCCTCTCCAGAGCAGGGGTTTACACCCTTTCTAAACCCCTGTTCTAATCCTGAAAGCAGAGGTGAGCAGAAGGAGAGCAGCACAGGTATCTCTGCACATACTACGTACATAGCAGCACTACCTGTGTAATGGTGCTACATAGAGGGGATTATGTATGTCAACTTTCTTACAGGATCTGAGTTTCCCTTGAAAATTCTGTATGCCTTCACACATACAAAAGAAGTTGGATTTCAGCTTCATGAAGCTCAGACAGTATTTCAGACAGATTTGATAATGATACGGTTTGTTATGGCAGCTTCTCTCTGTTATCATGTGAATTCTGCAAAGGATGGTAAACTTAGACTTGCAGCTCAGCACAGAAACCTTCATCGCGACCCAGTCATGTGGTTGCATACAGACCCCAGGCTCATTTACCTCTCTAAGTCTGTACCTTGGGGAGCAGAACCCATGTGCAAAAATGTCATTGCTGTTTAAAACAGTCCCTAGATCAACATAGTCCTTAGACCAAATATAACTGTTGTTCAGGTCGACTGCAAGTTCTGTCTGTGGAGCTTATGATAGTCCCTTTTGAAAATGGCACTGGCCAGGTGAAGTGCTGGGGCCTGAGTTGTGTGTCATGAGTTGGAGCTGACCTGTGGATGAGTTATAACCTATAAGAATGTTTTGTTTTCCTCACTGGCTTCAGGTTCCAGAGGCAGAACCTGCCCCACCTGTATGAGGTCCCACCTTCCCCCAGGTGGTCCTGGTTGGGTGATGGGCGAGGCCAGGGCTATATTAACCAGGAGCTGAGCAGTTGGGGGGGTTCTCTATTGGGAGTGGCTTCTGTTGGGGCTGGTTGCATCTTGCTGAGCTCTCTCAGTGGTGTCCTTCCATGTGAAGGGCCCCCAAGGGACCATCTCTGTCTGTGTGTCCAGCAGGGGATGCTGGCACCACAGTGGGCAGAGGAGGAGCTGGACTCACAGGAACCTATGGCAGGATGGTTTGAAAGAAGACTTCCGAGGGGATGTTGGTGAGTTCAGCACTGGCCCAAACTTTACAGTTCGGTTGGTATTTCAGAACCCTGGCAACAGATACCATCTTGCAAAGAAGAGTGATTCATCCAAGTACTGAGAGGGTTGGGAGCCAGGTGGAGGTTCTGGAGCTGCTGATTGATATAAACAGGCTGTAAATTTAGTAGGTGATAATGCAAGGCAGAGAAAAATAGGGAGATAAAAGAAAGTATGTGGTCATAGTCTGAAAAATGGGTGGAAGTTTGAACTGGGAAAGCAAATCCAGCAATTAAGAGGGAAATACTTGTTTCTGCCTGCTCAATATGCAGTAAATCAAGTTGAGAAGTTCATGTTTGACATTATTTGCAGGCAAACAGTTTGGGAGAGACTCAAAGGGGAAGCTGAGCTCCGGATACCTCTGACTGATGCAAATTGCCGTCCTGCATCCACGCTGAGTACCAGGTAGGCACTTGACTTGAACTCTGAAGAAGTCCAGTTGCAAATTTGGTTCTGAGTGTTCTCTAATGAAACGCAACCTCCAGGCTATTCTGAGGTTAGCTCCATTATCTGATGAAAGCTGACACAGCTCAGTAATTACATCCAGATGTTAAAATGTCGTGAACTGAAGCTTTCTGTTCAAGATCTTAGCCAGCCTTGAAGCACGAAAGTAATTGTGTGGTGATGTAAAGACACAAGTGACAACATGGCTGGTACCGTATGCAAGTGATCTCATGTTAAAAAAGTTCCATCAGGTGGGCAGCATGTTATAGAAACCTTTTTATTTTTTGCATATTACCTGGTGAGCTGCAACTTCTCTGGGGGGAGTGTGCACCTCAACATCGTTTATTTTTGGTTTTTACCATGACTAATTTCTGTGATGAATGCGTTTGTCCAAAAACAATCAGATATAAGTAGCTTTGCAAGCCTCTGAGCAATATATCACTCTGAATGTCAGAACATATCCAGTACTCATAATTAATCGCATATCTTTGAGATCTTGTGGTAAAAATATTACCTGGCAGCTTGTATTATTGCCATAGACCATAATAACCCAGTGCAAGATACATACAGTAAGAGTCTTTTCTGCATAAAATGGTCTGGTAAGGTGAAGTTTTTCCCCTTGATGAAAAAAGTTAGCGGGGAAAATGAAGTGTATTGAGGTTGTGGAGTATTGGCAAATGCTTGTTATACTCTGCAGAGCAAAATGTATCTCAACACCTCTAGTTCATGTCTCTCAGGAGAGCGGTGTTTGAGACTCTGTCCAACCAGGGTATGCCCAGTTCTGAATGCTCATTCTCAATGGTGAGGGATTGTGGCTACTGCGCCTCGGAGTAAGGGATGTGCTCTGCTGCTTCTAGTACTGACCCAGCAGCACAATGAAAGCACCTGGTTACACTGGCAAGAAGGAACCAGTCTGGATCTGCTAAGCCCAGCCTGGGCTTGCAGTCTGCAAGGAAAATAACAGTTAAACACCCAACAACAGCAGCCAGAAAAATTTCCAGGTGGGCAGAAGGGGCATTTGAGGTCGACATTTGGGAGAGCTGATGCTGGCAGAAGATAAGATAGCAGAGTAAGGAATTCAGCTTGGAGTAAGCCTAGCTTGGGAAGAACTCCTGGTGTTGTCAAGTGCGGGATATCGATTGTCTGCAGCTGTGGCCAGTGGCTGACATGCAGCTCTAGCTCTGCCTGAGCTGAAACCCCTCCTGGAAAGGGCCTGGAAAGTTCTGGCGAGCAAGTACAGAACTTTTACGTGGGTGTAGCCACGTGGCACGGTCACAAACACAACCAGAATTCATAGTTGATTGCTAGCGTAGCTTTACCCTTTGTCCTTATTACTTTGCCTTTAAATAGGCATAATAAATGTTGTTCGTTACTCAGATTTATTCTGAAGGAGTCTAAAATTCCCCAGCTCACTCTTTAATCATCCTCTGGCTTACGCTTTTGCCCTTGCTTCCAAGATGCTGGCAATAAATAAAGCTGTTGAGATGTTAGCAATGCTGTAGCGAAGCTGCTCACCTCTACATCATCCTGTACTCGTTTGTTGCTTTGGGTTTTTTAACTAATATATGGCCTCCTTCCATCTTCGTTTTAGATACTTGAGAACCTAAGTGTTTTTCAGCTTGCTTTCTGCCTCTGGAGATGTCTTGTGAAATGTCTGCTAATAGCTTATCTCTAATATTAGCAATGATAGTCCAGAAAAACAAGAGAGCAGCTGCTTGATGCTTGGGCCAAAGGACATGGAGTCAGGGAAATGTGCTGCTGATTTGTCTCCATCTTGCTTTCCATAACTGCACGTGAGAAGAAGGCATGTGCTTCTGAGAACTGACTGCTGCTTGGGGAGTTCTACTGGTAAACAGTGAACATTATCACTTTCTTCCTACTCACAGTTGTGTGCTCTGCATCTGCACTGGTGTCCATCAACCTGGCTCAGGTGTAACTACAGGGACCTGCTCCTAAGGGAGATGCAAGTATGATACTATCCAGCTTCCATTGATAAAGAAAGCCTACAGTATGAAAGTCAAGCAGTTTTCAACCTTTCCTAAGCTACTGTTAAATAACATAGGAAAAGGAGCATGTTCCTCATTCTCTGACGGTTTCACAATTCTTCTGAGGGCTGCTTCTGGTGTGCTCTCAGGCTACAAATGCAGGGAAGTCAGGCTTTTTTTCCTAATCACTCTGCATTGAACTTGCACAGCAGACAGAAGATGTATTTCTTCTAGAGCAGCCTGTCAAGACTGAGTATCTGGAAACTCTTTATAGCAACGTGCTTTTAAGACAGTGGAACTATCTCTTATTGAAAGTGATTGAAAAATCCATCCAAAAGTGAACATAGCAATGTTACCTATGGATAGACAGGTGAATGGATGCTTTCATTGATTCTTTGTATTTCCAAATGCTGTAAATCTGCTTGTTTCTCTGCCTAGGTGCAATATTAACCAGCTCACGCTCCAAAGGTGACAAAGTAGGAGTCCTTAAAAGACCCTGAAAAATGAATTCTAAAAATGGATAGAAATGATTGCTGTGATCCAGGCAGTGAAATATTGGGAAAGGCTTTTGGTCTACTTGTATCAAAGAGTTTTTGAGAATGACTAAGATGCTATTTCCATTGGCTCCAAAACATGCAGGTACAAATTAATACACAAGGTAAGGGGAACGTCTGCTCCTTCCCAGCCTATTAGCTTAAGATTGTGAGGTTTTTAATCCCCAATTTTGATCTACATATTAATGACCTATGTGGTTGGTTGACCAGTCATGCCTGGCCACTGAAAGGAGAGGTTTTGTTGTGCAGTTTCTTTTCTTCTAAGGCAGCAAGAAATAAATTTGAGTCACCTGGGTCATCATGGTCCTCTGAGGCTCCTCAGAGTCACCATAGTCAATCTCTCTAGTAAACAGTAAGACATAAGGTAAAATTCATCAAATTGATGGAACTTCTACAAAAAACATTGTGGGAAGGAATATTTCAATTTCTAGCCATTATAATTTGCTACCTATATGTCACTGTAAGCTGCTTCTACACCACATAATTAACACAGTCATTAATGCCCTTTTACAGGAACCCAAATCTATCATGACTGTTTCACAGGGCTGTGCTAACTGCCTTTAGTTATTCACACAGCTGCACAAGCTACAGCAAGTCCATTATCACACTCCCTAATGTCCTATAATGGTGGTGACAATCTGCTGGTTGTAAGGGGACAGTCATTGCACTAAAAAGAGTAGACCTTTGCATTTTGCCTCTCCCACAGCCTCCCTGTGTTCTCCAGGGCTGAAGGAGGCTGCTGTGAGCATCTAACCTGATCTCTGAAACACAAGCTGCAGCTGCTTTACCCAGTAACAACTGCAGTGAAAGACCTTAGGACTTTGTCTTACTGTGCAAATGAACTCTCATCAAGCTCGTAACTGCTCAGGGAACTAGACAACATCTTTTAGAAAAGCTTCCAGTCCTGACTTACTTATCTGAAGCACTGAAAACTTAACAACTTTTCTTGATGGCCCATTTCAACCACTACTCACCCTGCTATTAAAACCCATGTCGTGTTCCTGAATTGCATTTTCCTAACATGAGTTTCCAGCCCTTGCATCTCGTTATGTTAGGCATAATTAATGGTACGGGCTGTTCTTTCCAGGATTCTCTCTAGAAATATATCTATGAGATAGGAGTTTTATCTGCCTCAGGCAAGCACTGTGGCAAAAAGCTTGTTCTTTTCCAGCCCAGGTTACTGTGCATTACGCTGCACTCAGTACCAAGATGTGAGCTGAATCTTAGGATCAAGCCATTCTTTAACACTTTCAGAGACACTGCTTGACTCCCATGGGTCCTGCGCTGTTGTACCTGAGCGTCCCACCCCTCCATTGTTGCACTCCCAACTTTATCCTTTAACAGAGGTGCTTGTGTGCCAGGGCTAATCCACCCAATCCCCTCCGCTTCCAGCTTTGGCTACCCATGCCACATATCTGCCAGCTTCTGTTTGTTCTTGTGTGGGAAGCAATAACTGCCTGGAAAATTAACTGAAATCTTGACCAAAATGTGTATTTGAGGTGGTGTGGAAGGAAAGGAGGAGTTGCCTTCTCTCTTCTTTGTCTTCAATGACTCATGTTGCGTTCACATGTCTCTGCTGTCCAGTCTCTTTGCTTTTATCATACTGCATTTGTAGGTGCAGATCTGACAGGCACTGTATTGCTGACTTCGCACTTCCATTGTTTCCTCCTTTGGAATTAGATTATTTGGGCTTTGACCCTCTGATCTTATCAGGGACCAGCTGCCAGTCCCTAAATTGGTTGTACTGGAGATGGCATCCCCTGCTGCCAGCTGGCAGGAATCTCTTCACCCCCCCATCAGTAGCCCCTGTCTCTCACACCCAGCTCCACCTGCACGGAATCTGTGCTCCCACCCTTCTGCTATGTTTGATCTTCACGTATGAAAAGATAAAAAAAAGTCATCTCACTTGTGGCTGTGAAAACACTCAGAGATGAAAGGCAGAATGTCAGAGAGCTGGTTTTCCTGACACGTTCAGAGGGTACCAGGGTTATCTGAGCACAAGAACCGCTTTGGTCTCAGATAGTTCCTTCCCATGTGCAATTCTTGTCCAGTTTTGCAACTGGTACAAGGTAAAAAATTTTTGCAATAGTACAGGGATGGAAAGTGATGATAATGAGGGGCTACTGAGTTTTTCTGACACATTGGCCATGATGATCTTACAGGGGATCATATCTGCATGTTTTTCTTGATGAAAAGCAAAAATACAAGTGAAAACTCTCAGGACACCAGTAGCAGAAACAAATATTCATGTTTCTCTTTATACAGGTACCCCCCAATTTCTGCTCACCAGGGTATGTAATTGAACGGAAATTCCAGCATCGTTGTTGTTTCATGGAATGGGTGAGGCTCAATGAAAGCTTCAAGGCTTTCCAGTCTAGGATAAAAGCACAGACTGGTAGCACAAATTCCCAGAAATAAAGAACACAAGAGATATCACAACTCCTTAGGTATATTTCTCAATATTTTTCACCACCATATCATATAACTCAATTCAGTAATTAATAGAACACCATCATAAAAAGTGATGAGGTTGTCGTTCCTCCTTTCTATTCCTACTGGAAGAGGAACAGGGCACATATATGCTCAAAGAGTTTTCTTTCTTTTAGCCCTCTAATTATGGAGTTTAAAGACAACTCGAATACCCCTAACCCATCTGGCGGCCCGCACTTTAAATGTAACTGTGATGTCTGTATTTGAGGCTCTTTGTTTCCCTGACATCCTAATGGTCTTTCTCCACACCTGTTCCACTTTGAATATTGCAGTCACTAAGCCAGCTTCTGAGAAAAACATGTTGGAACAATAGCATAAGAGAGAGTTGTGACACCATCTAGCTTCTTACACAAGTCATTATTGCTTAACACTGACAGGTAAATTCTCAAATGGAACATATGAAAATCAAACAAAAGTCAAAATACAACAAAGAACCACTGGAGGGGAAAAAATCCCCAAAAGCAAAAACCTGATATTCATCTATTCGTCTTCAGCTTCTTGGGCTGCAGAATTATCAGTTCCCATCAGACCTCATGCAAACCAGTCTCTGGTGTGTAGGTTGTAACGTTGCTGCCTGCGGAGGACACGGTGGTAAACAATAGCTCTTTGATCAACTAACCACTGCAAACTTATTTTATTTTTTACATAGCAGGCATGGGTTTTCAACCAAAGGTCATTCGAATAGAGCAATTTGGCTGGTGCCCAGGCAGAGATGTTTGCCACAGCACACTCCGTCCAACTGTGTTAGTGCTGGAAGCATCTGTCCCAAGTCTAGCAGGGCTTTTTATTACTATTACTATCGTTTCGATTCTTGGCTATTTTATCCCCCACTTTAGCTTTTGGAATGGGGTGGGATAGGATGAGATGGAGTAAATCTCTGCCTGGGAAGTTTGACAGACACCTGTTAAATGTTTCTGTCTGGGTGCCTGTTTCACTGACCATACAACCTCACCGTCCATTCTCTTTGATTTATGTTTTAACTGATAAACTTTTAAATTTCAGATCCGTGAGAAAACAAGTGATGCAGATCACTCGGGATGCTGGAAGGCATTCTCTGTGCTCAGTCACAGAGTTTGTAAACAAGCACACGCTTGGCAGCATCTGCTACACCACGATGGTTGGAAGAATGAGTTCACAGTCCTTGCTGTGTCTCCTGCAGCACGCCAAGACCACGGGAAGGAGCACTGCCATGGTATGAGATAAACAGCATCATGGAAAACCGGGAGGGGCCCCCGGATGCCTGACAATCCATCTATTTACCACAAACTAAGTTAATCAAAACCAATCACCCCTGACAGATGTATGTCCAACCTGTTTTTAAAGACCTCCAGTAATGGAGACTTCACCACCTCCCCAGGCAATCCATCCTAGTGATTTCACTATCCCTTGCCAATACTGGTTTTACTCCATGTTTCGCTTTAATCTCTCTTGCTGCAGTTTGAGCACATTATTTCTTGTCTTATCCAGCATGAGCCCAAAGAACAGATTATTCCCTTCTGTGCGACAGCACTTTACATATTTTCAGGCAGCTATCTGTCTTTATAGGCTATAAAGACAGGTTATAGGGTCTCTGATTTTTTGTTACTCCGCCTGCAGGCTTTCCAGACAGTTCGTATCTTCTTTGGCGAGTGGCCCCAGCTAAGTGTTCCATTTGAGGCTTTACCAAAATTTAGCTGAGCCACAAGATTACTTCACCTGTTGTGCTGGCTGGATTTCTAATCAAACAACATATCAGTCTTTTTTAAAAAAGTAAGTATATTTTGTGTTGTTGCTCTGCTTGTTTCAAACAAAACCCTACACCTTTTAGGAAGGACGTTGTCAAATGAGGTATCAGAACAGACGCGTTCCAACTACACAGCAGGATAGCCAAGTGTGCAGGGTGGTGATTCCTGCTCCCTTTAGTCATGGCACACACCACGTATAGAACCCATACACTTGGTGAACTGATGCCTTGAGTCCTATACCAGTGTCAAGAGACTGCTTTGAGTGCGTGGTTGTGAGTCCTGGAAGCCACAGAGCAGAGGCAAGCTCCAGGGCAAACATTTTAATCTCAGCTGTGCTCTGGAGTCCTCAGATTATTGCTTTGCCATAAAATGTTATCAGGAACAGCGAACATGGAGCACTGCTAATTCCCCATGGACTGTGTGAACTTCCACAAAGAAATGTACACAAGAGTGACTGGGGAAGCAGATCTCACTGAGGGTGATGTGCACAAGCTGTTGCAGTAAGAAGAGAATCCACATCCAGCAGAGTAACATAAGCAGTGTGTGTGCACCTAATAAGTAGGACTAGAACTAAAGATTAGAAGTTTTGTAGATGGGCATTGTGGCTACATCATGTCTCGGTTTTTTCCTTTTGGGAGCCGTGAGGAAAGCATTTAGCTAAAGCATTTGCATAGGTAATGCTGCCCTCTTATTTTTGTTCTAAATTGACAAAGGAATGCATTTTATGCATAAAATATGGAGGATAAATACTGCTCCATCGAGGGGAAAACGTATTATAGTAGTGGGGAGTTCAAAAAGTGGGGATTAAAGGGCCATTAAGTCTCTTTGTATTGGCTTTAATAGGACTAACTCTCAAATATTCTTGCACGCTAATGGACTGACTTTCACCACAAGTTCAAAGTGCAGACTCTGGGACGGCTGGAGGGGAACAGAGCAGCGTGAGTGAAGCTGGTCATGGCTTCAGGGAACAGGTGTAGAACAGGTGAGACTCTGAAACACCAGGACAGTGCTTCAAAACCATTCATTATTCATATTTCTGAAAAGAGTGCTGTGGAGGAAAGAAAAACCCACATTGTTTTTGACCTTTCAGTCAATTTTTTTGTTACCTTGTGAAACTAGGAGGGCTTTGCTTTAAAAGTCTGCTTTCGAAACAATAAAACAATGACACTGGTATTTGAGCATAGTCATCTGGCACCAGGAGCTAAAGCTATAAAATCTGAGAATTGTATGATTAACGATGAAATTCTGGGTGTTGGCAACATGGAGTGAGTGATGATCCAGCTGAAATCTGAGTTTCACACAGTTATCTCTATGTGCTTCCCCTGTCCCTTGAAGAAGCTCTCAGAAGAATCAGTTTAACTGATTCCTTTCTCTGTACAAAAAATTGTGATGTTGGGTAAGGAGAAAGTTGATTGAAAATAACCTTTTGGGATATGTATTAATATCTCATTTGGATTTGGGTTTTTTCCCCTTCTTTAAAGTTCATTTTATACTGAGTTTATGACTGTGACCGTAGGGGGTTCGCTGCCTACGTAATACCAAGAAAACAGAACTAAACTCTGTGGAATGGTGATAATGGTTGGGCTTTTTTATAATCTGAGGTAGGATTATTTGTCTACATTCATGCTAGGCAGGAATGGTTTAGAAATTGACTGAATCAGTGTTAATCCATGCTTAGCAGGAAGAAACACGGGTACGATATTTTTTTGTTTGTGCCATTTTAATGAGCAAATGGAAATGAACACATCATTTTTATGCCCTACACCTGCAAATGCAAATCCCATTATTATTGATTAATACCAGAAAAAACTTAAGTATTGAAATAAATGTTTGAAGCACAGGATGCACAATTTTCGGAACTGACAGAACCTTTTATTTCGGTGTTATTGTCACTCAGAAGTCAGAGTTAAAACACTGCCTTTTTTTTTTTTTCCCCCCTAGGTATCTAAACAAGCTCCAGCTTATTGTCCAGCTGTTCAGTGTCCCCATGTAGGACACTTGGTACTCACAGTGTCCAGGCTGGGTTCCCAGCTCCTCAAGGACCCCGGCTCAGCCAGTGCAGAGGTGGGGACAGACCCAAAGGCTGTAGAGTTGCCAAGGCTGGAAGAGGACTTGCTCTTTTTCTCAGCTTTATGGCATGCCCAGACGGGCTCTTCTGAGTTAAACACATATAGACAGGGCTGTGAGATCTCCACCCACCTATGTTTTTAATGTATTTTTGAATCCTTACATAGCACTTGGATTAACCCTTATGGTACACAGCAATGGTCCTTAAGAAAAAGAAGTTTTCTCAGCAAGACTTTCCAGACAAGTAACTTCTCTGACCCAGTGAAGTTTCATAAAATGAGACTGAGGGAGTTTTGGTCAAGGTGAGCAGAGGGCAATGAGGAGGGTACCTCCAGTCTGGCAGACATGCTAACACTGGGCACAGTGCTGGTCTCCCCTGTCTCTGGGATGTGACCTCTCCTCTCAAACTCTGCCTTTCAGACCAAGCTGGTTTTTTCTTTATGGCCACTGGAAGCTTTGAATGCTGAGTGCCTTTGAACAGACAGGGCTGAAATCCTGGCTCCACAGGAACCACCGTGTCAGAGGTAAGAGTAAACTTCAGCCCTTTTGATCAGTGAAACATTCCGGCTGGCTTGAGCCCTGGCACAGAGTGTGAAATGACATCCAGTGGCCAGTCTGCTGGTAGCTTTGAATGTGGCATTCCCTAAACACCTACAAGTTACTCTGTGGCTTTGATTGTCCCTGTTTGTTGAGCAACAGGACTATCTGATACTGTTCTGCCAAACTGCTTGGAACCGCTGACATCTAGCACAGCAGCAAAGGGTCAGCAGCGCTGACGCGCAAGGCTTGGCCAACAGTATCTTCTGTGAGAAGCTGAGCTGCCTTTCAAGAACATTCTACAGGGACACGCAGGCTGGAAAACACAGAAATGGGACCTGATTTACTGCACGTGTGTCTGACTGAGTCAACTGCCAGGATGGTGGTTTGATGTAACGGGCTTTGGCAGTGTTTGGTGATAAATCACAGCAGTCGTGTGCCTGGTCTGCTCAGGAGTACCCCCGGTGATTTTGGAAGCACACTCACAGTAATTCACGTCTGAACTGGTGCTGTCTGCAAAGGGCTTCATGCTGTGCAGACCTGTTGTTCACAACAGACAGTTCTGCAGCAGTCTCAGCCTCTTAAATGAATCATTCCTTCACTGAGATGGTGATTAGGATGTTGTCTAACCCTCTGCACAGGAGAAAGTCAAGTCTTCTTGCTGCACTGCTCCAGCACTGCCTAAACATCCCTCCTGACCAGCCCGTGGTGACAGCACGTGTCCCACAGCAGTCGGCCAGGAGCTCTGTGCAATTTCTTCTGCTGTGTTGCTGCACAGGCAGAGGAGAACGCTCAGATGGAGTCAGCTCTGGGTGTTCTAACAGCAGCAAGTATCTCACCTTCTTACAGCTTTTGCTCTGTGGTTTTGTACTGTTCCCATGTTACAGTCGCTATTGGTGACTGCCGTAAGAAATCCATGGATGCACCTACCCAGTGGGCCAGGCAAGGCCAGTGACCAGGAGAGCAGGACTGCAGCAGGACCTGGACCTTGGAGCACTGCCCAAATGAGGTGAGACACAATCGATAAAGATCTGCTCATGGCATTTCCATAACATGTTCCCAGCTGGTCAATCTTACCAGGCTCTCCTTGGTAGTGGGGTCTGGCCGCAAACAGCTCGGGTCAGTAGTTATCAGCTGGATGGGTGCAGGTCAGGACCTGGTCCTTACACATGTTCACCACTCTCCTGAAAGGGATGGAATATATTAGGTTAGCTGCTATGTACAGCCCAGCAGTGCTTGCCTGCTGACCAAGCTGAGGTGAGGTGGTTCTACTAGTTCTCTTCAGAAACATTTTGACATCCTACGCTCTTAAGTTGGCCATAAGCTACTTTGATTCATCAATTCACAGGGGATAAAAGGGCATGACGAGAGCTAATGATGGGTGACTTTCCCAAAGGTTACCTTTTTTAAGACAGCCATAGGCATCTCCAAGTAATTTCGGTGTCACACAATGTATCTGGGAAGCTGCATGAAGCTGGATTCTTGCTGTGTTTTAGCACTTTCTGCTTCCAGCTGGGTCACAGATAGTGCAGACAGGATGCTTGCAACGTTCTGGCACTTGTATCTCTTGTTTGGGCCAGACATGCTGGGAAAACTCTTAAAATTTGGCAAAGTTCAGGTTCAGTTTGACTTTAGGTGAAAAGTAAACCAGAAAGCTGGGGAATAGGTTTTGTGGTGGGGTTTTTTTGTTGGTGACTCAAGTTAAAAGATTCAGTAAGATGTACTACCTGAAGTGCCAAACTGATGGTGATTTTTTGGAGATATATGTCTCTGTTATTAAAGGATCTAATATCACATAAAAGATATTTTGCAGGAAGAGGTTCTTTAAACATTCATTGATCAAAGAAGAGACTCTTAATCTCTAATAAACCTTTAATGAAAGCAGTTAAATATACTGTGCCTTACTTGGAAGATATTAGGATGTCATTTCAAGCACCTTAATTTTCTTCTGCCTCTTCTTAGTTTTTTATAATGAGGGAATAGGGTGCAAAGTCATTTCAGCGTTTCCTTTGTACACAACTGCAGATCACCCATTCCTGAGCACCTTACCAATGCACACACCTCCCGTCTGGCAGGGACATTCGCAGCTCTTAGGGATCTTCTGAGTCCTGCTGTTCCCTGCATCCATGCAGCACCTGAATTGATGTGGACACCAGTTTTCTGTGCAGGGGTGGTTGGAGCCTGAGCAGTGGATTTGTGATGCAGTGGCTCCATGGGCAGGCAGTAGACACAGCGGTTTTGTTTCACGCTACTGTGTTCTTCTGCAGCTCCTTGTCTCCACAAGTCTGCCAGGTTGCTTTCAAGCTAGGTCGGCACCTGTGCTGGGAGGGAATGGTAGCTGGCAACTGAGCAATGTTCTGAAGAAGCTGATGGTATTTTCTGGAAGACCAGGGATCTATCAGTTGCCTCAGTTACTGAGTTAAGATACACAGTAACCCGTCTAGTTAGAATTCAAGTTCCCCATCCTCCCTTAATGGCTTTTCAACAAAAGCACAGAAGCATGGTCCAGTGCACTGGCCAAGAGAGATGGTCATTTGCTCTCCCCTGGATAATGAGAGCCTTTGTTCCATGCACAGGAGGCACATGACTGAAGCAGGTGACATTCATTCTATTCTGACTCTGGAGGAGGTTAATACTCACTTGGTATTTGTGGTTTGGAGTCGTTGCCTGTAAAGTGATGGGCACCCATTGGGTGTCCTGTTACATTTGGTTGGGCTGGTTTCTAATGTTGTTATCATTCTATTGTGTTATCAGACCATCTTCATGCTTGGTGGGTTTCCCTTTGTTGTCATCCAGGTTGCTCGGTGATCCCTCCACTGTGGTCTCCACAGATGAGCTCCACTGAAGCTTGTTTGCTGCCGTGTGATTTGGCAGGTGCAGCCAGTCATGGAGTTCTGGCGTGGCTTCCTCCTCTGAATGATGAAAAGAATATTTCCGAAGAACCTCGAGAGCTGCTGCTGTGAAATGTTCTCTGTTTTGAAGAACTAAGAACCACACTCAGCCACCTCAAACTTCTGCATGGTTGATTGTACATGAAATGCAAAAAGAAGAAAAATAGCAATTTTCATTATAATTCACATCTGCAGCCACTTTCATTTCTTTCATGGGAGACTAAGCTGGATTCTTGTTGCCTTGTTATGTGGCAGTAACCACAAAAGACTCAAAACAATCATCTGAGCATCTTCCCCTTCTCAAATCCTATCCAATACACAGATGTTACTGGCAACAGTCAAGTGTCCCAAAGAATGTAGCACTGCTGACATCAAAATATGTTGAATGAACAGAACAGGGGATCACATGTTTATACATAAATATATTTACAGAATCAGAGTTGCTACATTCAGTTTCTTATTATCAATACAATTTCCAAAAGCTTTGGTTATTTGGGTTTCATTTGTCTATATGAAAATAATGGAGGGAAAAGTGCAGAGTTTAACAAACACAACTGACGGTGCCCTATTGATGTGCATATCACTGAGGAAATGGAAGAGCCCAACAGGTGGAACTGGAAACAGCAGCATTTGTCTTCAAAAGGGTTATCATAAACAGGATGGTTCTTTTTTTTTTCAGTTGGCTAAGTGCAATAAGAAATCACTTTTACTGTCCTTTGTATAATTTCTACTGTTCCACAGATGTTGTATTGCCAGAGTGTTTTGTCAAGAAGATTGAAGGGAACAAGCTTTCTGTCGCCATCTATCACTCAGCTAAAGAGCAGGAATCAGGAGGAAGAGCAGCAGAGCTTTATCCACCCTGTGTGCTTCCAGCATGGAAATGATGAGTGAGCTCCCTCCAGGCCAGAAGGTGAGTTACCCATCAGGAGAGCAAAGCTGCAAAAGTGATTACCTTCTAGACTCACCGTGGAGCCAGGAGTGTTGCATGTGAACAAGCAGTTACAAAAGAAAGATTTAATTAAAAGCTGAAGTCATAAATCTGTGGCAGTTTGTTGTCACCATGGCTCCACTTGATATTTGCCTCGAAAAGATCAACAGAGTCAAGGGCGAAACCGGCCGTAATGAACGAAGTGATAGATTCATCTGTTGTCTTCTCTTGCATCAGTGGGGCCTCGAATCGTGCAAGCAGCCACCAAGGGTCCCCTCTGCCCAGAGACAGGCCAAGCACCAGGGTCTTAGGTCAGTCTCCTCTGCACATCTAATTAGAAGTGTCCATCTCTCCTCACGCTGCCCGCTGGGCTCTGCTGAGCTGGGCTTGACCCAGACCTCCTGCTCCAGGGAGTCTTTGAAGTTATGCTTGTCTGTGGACATGTTTTATCCTCTGGGGAAAATAGAGAATTTGGAAAAGCTGAAGTGAACAGTGAGGTGAGCAAAATAAGAGCTGTGTCAAAAGTGCTCAATTTGAAGTTAGCCAGAGAACAAGCTGGAGGCAAGAGGAAAAGAGGATGATGGGTTTGCTTCTATCTTCCAAAAGAAAATGAGCTTAGGAAGAAACAAATCAAGCAGTGACCTTGCCTGGATTCCTCAGCAACTTCCCTGGGAGCTCCAACAGCCTGGGCCAAGAAATATTTGAAGCTTGGAGTGTGCTAGGTCCTGGTGCAAATGTCTCCACCCGACCTTCAGAGAAGATTCACTCTCTGACCGCTTCCTCCATGAAGTGTATCAAGAGTTTTGGCCCAGCCCCCCCCGAAGCAGGTTTCTATTTTTGCAGCCCCACATCCCAGCGTGTGCGGCAGGGCTAGAGCTGCTGCCCCACAGCAGACCAGTGTAGATGTCCTGGCAGGTGGCCTGCCCAGTGTTTGTGACCACTGTACTGTGGAAATGACCTGGAATAGGCTCACAGACACAGCTTCTTGTTTATATTGCAGCAGAAAAGTCACTGTCACTGCCAAAACAAAGACGAAAGGCCACCAAACAATAACACAGCGATAAAAGAAGGCTCTAACACGGAGATGGATAGGAGATAACTACAGGCTTTCTCCCATGCAGGTGGCATCCAGCCTGGGAAGCATTCTGCAGGTCAAGTTGTCACTGGTTCCACGGAACGTAGGAGTTGGGCTCAGTAAATAAGAGGCAGTCCTTGCTTACAACACAACCCTCTGGTGACTGTGGGCATTTTGAAGTTCTCCTTTTGGGAAACCTTGCTCCAGTCCTGCTCAGAGTCCACAATGAAGTGAGGTCTGTCCGTCTCTGTGGCTGTTTATCTACATCACCCATCTGGTGTGGCGTTGACCAGCATCCCTTGCTCAGGGTGACATCTCAGAGCGGTGTGACCATCACTCATGTTTCCTAAACCAGCTGTGGTTCCCCTGCTGTTACAGGTTTTTTTCCGGTAAATTAAGCCTAATTTTAATCTGACAGTGGGTGAACACCCTTGTTCAGCAGGAGCTGGATGAGCCTTCGAGGGGGTGCTGCTGTAATATGTGTAGGTTACCACCAGACACCCTTTCATGAGCCACTATTCGAAGCCTGCATGCTTTACGTGCATTTTCCCTTTCTCTGTGGAATTTTTAGGGCCTTTGCTTTTGTGCTTTCTGGGCTACATACTGTATTTTAAGGAAAGCACAGTAAAGCATCTCTGCCTTCAGAAAAAGGTGAAAAAAGGGATCTTTATTGTGAGCAGTGGGTGGCTGACAGCACCAGCACTGATGCCCGAGGTGGAATGACTCAAAGCTGGCTTTGTAAAGCTTGTAGCTGGCTTTCTGTTTATTCACAGGACACCTTTCTTTATTTCTGTACTACAGCATGTGGCTGATGCCCCCCAGCTGGATCATCTCCTACCCCTTCATGCCTTCAGAAGAGTGCTTGTTGCAGCACTTTGTGTATGTATAAATTACTATAGCTCAGTATAAATGGGATGTTCATTTTTAAATGAGAAAGAAGAGACCTAAATAAGATAAAATATGATCTTTTTGAATGATTTTATAGAGGCACACTTGCATGGAGCCCACGAGGTGGGTTTGGGGGTTCTAAGGAAGGACTCTGCAGATGTGTTATATTATGGAGTGGCAGCAGCCAAGATGTAATGCACAGAGTGGCAAAACAAACAAGAGAACAAACAAATCAACCCCAAGTAGGTATTTCAGGGAAAAGCTGAATCTTCACTGCGTGATTCCATTACAAATTAATACAAATT
This sequence comes from Brachypteracias leptosomus, assembly GCA_013401335.1. Lineage (NCBI taxonomy): Eukaryota > Metazoa > Chordata > Aves > Coraciiformes > Brachypteraciidae > Brachypteracias > Brachypteracias leptosomus. The sequence goes on along the minus strand of VYZX01002657.1, from coordinate 134,723 downwards.
CATTCTGTGCATGATGCGGGAGGGTTTGATCTCAAGCTCTGGAGTGAGCCACCTCCCAGGGAACCCATTCTAAATCCTAACCTGAAATCTCTCCAGTGTTTTTGTGACATGGTACTGTGCTGAAATACCTCTTTTAGAAAAAAAAGTGAGAAGCCAGTGGTGCAATTTTAATCCATCCTCCACTGAAAGACAGCACCTCAAAAAGGTGATAAAACCTCCTAAATTGAAATAATTCCCAGCAGTATTTTGACGTTATTAAAACAATACTTTTCAACCAAAACATCACTTACTGAGTGCCTTCAGCCACTGGTGGGTGTCAGAGGGGCTGGCAGTGCCCAGCTCTGCCTGGGGGACTGTCTGCTCCCATGTTCAGCTGCCCTGGGGTTCTGTGTGCAAGAAAAAATGGAAAACTCAGTCTTCCTTCTAGTGCATGCGCAAACAGCCAAGGGTTTAAGACGAAGAGAAGCAGGATCTGATTTTTAACGTATGTAAGAGACCTCTGCCCAGCTGCTGCCCTGTGCCTGCACATGAATCCCCACTGTTGGGGCTCCAGGGACAGCAGGGGCTGCACAGCCCAGCCCAGGGCTAGGGGATGCTCGGGGCCTCCAGCAAATTCACCCATGATCCCCAGGTAGGGGCCAGTACCAGGCATTTTAGAAACAAGCCTGAATTTGTCATTAGAAGTAAGGAGGTAGTGCTAGTAACACTTATCTATTCAACAAAAGAACTTGCCTTTCCTGACCAGAAATGTTTTAGTGATTGAAAAAAAAAATAATCTGTTTTTCTTAGCTTCCACAGGTCGCCATTAAGATGCAAGGTCAGGGCTCAAGTTTCGGTGGAAAACAGGAATAAGTAATTCCTGCAGCCCCTGAGCATCGACAAGTATCTCATAGAGAAGAAGCTCTCTTATGGATTTGAAAGTAAATTTGAAAAATCAATTTGAAGAATGTGATCAATTGGCGTAGAATGAGGCTGTGGGTACAAGTGAGAGCAAAAGGTTGCCCAAATGTTGAAAATGTAAGCTGACTTCATGCTGTGACTGCCCTTCTGAAGCAGTTCTTTGCAATATTCCTTTGCCAAAGGCTGAAATGTTATTTAGTTGTACAATAGCACTGTAGCTGTGTAACAGCCACAGTTATTGCCAGGTGGTTAAGAACTGTTGATTTGCATTAATGCCTGCAAACGTACTTTAGGCAGCAGGTTGCTATGGCCATTGCTGAGCTCCTCAATTGTTTATTCTAGGCTGCCAGCTTTGTCACCTGATGTATAGAGACATATGTATAGACACATGTTGTGTTTGACTCCTGTTCAGCTGCAGGAGGACTACCTGCTATTGAAATCAGAGGAGTTACACATCTGCAAAATCACATGGACCCAGTGGCAGCCAGTGAAATCCTTCCTGCAGAAAGCTTGGGCCCTTCTCTTCACCGTGAGCAGACGGGGTGGTGGATGTAAAAAGCAGAGTTGTTCCTGCAGCTGCAGTCCAGCAGCACCAGTCCTACAAGCAGGAAGAATAAAGGTAACCAAGGGCCAGGCTGCAGAGTATCTGGAGGAGTAACCCCGTCCTGCTCCTCAGCTTGGTTGGGATGCCCAGGGATGGATGATTGCTCACTTCCCCCGGTAATGCAAAAACTGGAGGTTGTCAAATGAGCTCTGGGTTTCCAGTTCAGAACCAATAATAGAAGGTGTTTCCTTATGTGAGAGGTAGTTGAGCCATTAAACTGCCATCCTCGCTTTCTGTGAGTGATGCCAGCTTGCCCTTAGCTAAGATGGCGAGTCAGTAAAGAACAAATATTACAATATCCAAATACCTTGTTTTTTTAAACTAAAGAACAGTCAATGAGCTCTAAACACATCATTTGTACTTTTCTCAAACCTGCAGTTATCAGGAGTAGGTAATGACAATGTGCTTGCTTGTTCTCTGACAGCATCTTGGGAGTACCAGAAAGGTTGTCAGAAGCTTTCTACCAGTCCTGACAAAGAAAAGTTGAAATATGCTTTAATGTCCTCTAAATGCTGCAGGGGAAAGATGTGTGCCAACAGTTTCCATCTGTCCTGGTTTTACTTTTAATCACACTGAATGAACAGGTTGCCAAAAATGGATGCCACAAAAAGCATCAGGGATTATGCAGAATGGGTTTCAGCTCTGCCTCTTTCCTGCTAAATGCCCGAGACTCTGGTTCCTATCGGATTTTCCTTGAAGTGTTGGAGGGATATGCAACTGAGGAATGAACAATTACTTCTGCCTTTCCCATTTTCACCTCTTTGCTGGTCTGCAGGGCTTTGGTGTGGAGCATACAGAGCCCACCCATCAAACCCCCTAAAACACAACCACCCAGCATTGAATAGAGCTTCAAGAAGCTTCTTGTGCCCCAAGACAAAGCATCATCTTGCTTTCATCTGCTGTGTGTGAAACCTGCTGCCAAAGCCTCCCCTGCTCCGGCACAGCAGCCAGGTTACCGTGTCTTGCGGGTTTGCAGACTTCTGGTGAGATCTGTTTCTTTCAGAAGAACTGATCATGGACAGCAGGAATCTGATATCCTGGGAAGCATGAAAGCCAGAACGTGTCCATTCCCACACAGCTTTGTAAGAATCAAATACTTCAAATGAAAGCGTTTTCTGCTTCCTGTGATCCAGTTATTTGTGAAGAGGATGGGCACAGAGTGTATTTCCTCTTCTTCTACAAGAAAACAGAGCAAAATCAACAAACAAACTAAGCTTCATGTTATTATAAACCCAAAACAAGTATACACCTGCTTTTGAAAAGGCTGAGAGGAAACACACAGGATGTTTCAAGGTGGAAAATATTTTGCTACATTACTTCTTTCAAAGATTTCCAGAGAGTCTTCTGTGCCTTTTCCCTAGCACCCTATACAACAGCTAGAAAAGCAGAATTGTGTGTCCTCCTAGATGAAGCTCAGGCTAACATATATGCTCTGGAAGGTGATCAAAGGAATCCTTGAGGGTTGAATTGCTGGATGGTCCTAAAGGAACTGTTGGTGGCTTTTAGGAAAATCCCAGTATCTCAGGAACACGCAGCTGTCAATAGGCAACGTGCTTTCTGATGAACACTGGCAAGGGAATGCCTTGGAAAAGTTATTCTGAAATAGCTTTTGAGGCATCTGTCTTCTTCTTGCAGCTCTTTTCCATGGAAAGGTGATCTAATAGGGTGATTCTCATACCTTTTTAGACAACGAAGAAATATTAACCCCCAGTGTGCTTATGGACCATCAGCAAACTCCTTGATCCCCTGTGTCAAATGCTGAATGGAGAAGAACGTGAACATGGTTTATTGCTGTTTGTTTTTTGTTTCTTTCTTTAGGCCTGTTCCTCTGGCTGGCAGTGATGAATCTGGACAGTTTGGAGTATCCCAGTGGTGACCCACCAGACACCATCGGGGGACACAAAGCAGAGGTGGTTTCTGTGCATAGTGTCTTTGAGGGGGGAGATGGAACGAGCCCTTATTTGCCGTGGTTCCTAAGCAAATTTCAGCTGTTAACAGAGGACTCAAATCTTGAGCTCCAGACTTAACTGCAATGCGGGCACAAAAGCTGAATGCTTAACACTCCTGGTGCCTGTGGCAGGGTCCATGACCCAGCTGGGTGGAGCCGAGACTTGCTGCTGTGCAGCCTCTACCTCTTAGAGTTCTTCATCCTCTCAGCTGGGAAGCTGAAAAAGCTAAAATCATTCCTTGTCCTTTTTCTTTCAAATTAGACTTTCTTTCTGTTCTCTTCCCTGCTGCCAAAGACCTCCAGGCCCCCCTGCAGCTCTGTCAGTGCTCTGCAAAGCAGCATCATGGGGAGCTCATTCTGCAGCAGAGCCAGGGACGGAGGGAAAGGGATCTGATGGACAACCACCCACCTCGTTACTGCTCAAGCCCAGGCAGTACAGGGGGGCCCAGAGCCCACTGCTGCCCCAGGGGAGCTCAGGCTGCCCGTGGCAAGGTGAGAGCTCCAAGGCTCTAAGTTGCCAGAGTAACTCCATCAAACCCAGCTCTGCCTCACTGCCCACATTTGCGTGATTGGTTCCCTCAGGTAGCTGTAAATACAGGTTTGCAAATGGCTTTAATTGTGTGAAAAAGTAAGGAATACCTCTCTGGATGCTGCTATCCTCTTGCTTTAAGAAAGACCACCTGAGGAGCATTGCAAAGAACCAAACCCAAGCCTGCTAAGTCCAGGGTCAGGTACAGGAGTAGTAGCCCAAGGTGGCTCAGGCTTAGACCAGGAGGAACACACCGTGAGCACTGGAAAACACATTCCTGCTGTGGGAAAGGCCTGCTGAGCTCCCTGACTCGAGCCCTGGAGTGCCACAAGACAGTATTTCAGAGAAGCCAAATTTCTACTACATACCTTTACAAATAAGTCATCAACAAATCCTAACTGGCATGTACAGAAGAGTCATAGCTTGCATGGGGTGATCATGTGAAAAACCCAATTTATGTAACGGCCCTGGAAGGGAACCTGCTCGCTCAGTTAGATGTGTAGGTGAGGTGCATGTGGCCAGGGAAGGGAATGGGAACACACACCCTGTGATTCTGAGCACTGTAAGTGGAAGAGACACTGAATCAAAGAGCAAATAAGTCACAAATCACCCCAGAACTCTACTGCTCAGCTGTGTGTTAGGCAATCACAGGAAATTTCTCATAGGGAAAATTCAGTAGATGTCAGCCTAAAACAGCTTCTCTCACAAGATAAAACAACAAAGGTGGCTCTGATGAGGTGGTCTTGACTGTGAAGGAAGAACTCAAACTGGAGAAACATCAGCCTGGCAGGGATGAGACTTCAGCTGAGCACCAGATACTTCCACAGGGCACCTCCAGGAGGCCTCACCTAGAGGGCAGGTGAGTCAGGGGAATTCTGCACTGCTCCCATTGCCTTTCACAGCCTCCCCACCGGGTTAAAGAGAGGGTTTGCGAGGCCTGGGCAGGGATGGGCAGAGCTCTGATCTGAAACAAGGGAAATAGAATCACAGAATCATAGAATTGTTGTGGTTGGGTGTGCAGATGATGCAAGGTGTGACTTCTTCAGCACATCAGGTGTTGAGTGAAATATCACTCTCTGTCAGTGAAAGGTGTTTTTGTGTGTGTATGTGTATGTCTGTCTGTGTGGGTGGGGTGTCTATAGTCCAGATATTCTTGCTTGGACTTGGTGCCCTCTAGTGTTGTGGATGCTCCAGTATGCAAGAAAAAAACTAAAGATTCCCTGCTTCAGAATTCTTTGGTTTGTTAACAGAATTACTGTATTGTGAGTTAACTATGCCACATAGTTCCAACCTAATGGAGAGAACGTGACCCTGAGCATACCAGGTAACGACTGCCACAGCACCAAATACCTAAGGACACATTTCTGTAGGCTGGAGCTAACATCTCAAAGGCCTTAGCCTGCAAAATACACCCAGATCTATTGGATGTAGAGCACTTTATCTGATGCAGTGATTCCTGCGTCTGGAATATCAGAAATCTGTCAAACATCGCACAACCAGTCACACCTTGGTGCAGTTTGGGAAGCCATTTAAGCCTCTCCAAGCCTGTGCTGCTACCAAAAGGGCAGCCCTGCCACCTCCCCAGGTCACTGCAGGTTTTCATAGCCGTCCTTGGGGCAGCGCTGGTGTGTGGCTGCAGGGTGCTGGTCTGACTGAGGAAAAAAAAACCACCACACAAAACAGCACTTCCAGCTCAACTCGCAGTGTTCTCTGGCTCCTGTGAGGCCATAAGTGAGGGAACTGGGATGATAGTGGGGCTGCCTGCTTCAGTCCCAGCTCCAGCAGCAGAGGGCTCCGGCTGGCCATCGCAGCGCAGGTTCCCAGTACCTCAGCAGTGCTGGACATCATCAGGACCACCACAAACCATCACAGGCTATCACAAACCACCACAGAAGGCAGATCTGTGAATCAGCACCCATCAGCTGGCGTGGTGTGCCAGATGCTCCACCACAAATCTTTCGCCTCGATTGAATCAGCTTTTTAGGTGACCTCTGCTGATGTTTTCTCAGCTAAACAACTCCTGTCTGAGCCTTCCAAAGTGCCGGAGCTGGTGTCAGTGCCTGTGCCTGCCTAGGCAGCCTGGAGCCTAGGTGGAGGCATCCCGTGGTCAGCACTGCCAGCACCTCTGTGTGATGCAAGCAGGGCAGCAGTGGTCCAGGGTGGGCCAGTTGCATCAGACACGGACCCGCATGAGGCAAACTGCCCCACGTGAAAGGTGATGTCATCCTCACCCCTGTGAACAATAACTCGTGCTGAGCTTTTTTTTTCCTGTGGAGATTGCATCATTAACCTGGCTGGAGCACTGAGCTGTGAAATAACAGACTTAGTGAGAAAACAGCGAGGAAGTTGACTGCTTAGTTGAGCTTCCTATGAAATCCTTCCAGCTATTCCAACCTGACAGCCCAGCTTCTCTAAGAGCTGTTATGCAGTGATGGTGGGGAATGTATGGGACTTCTCAAAAGCATCTGCTGGTGAGAGAGTGCTTGAATTTGGGGGAAAAAAAAAAAGAGAGAGAGAGAAATGGGGAGAATGTCCTGAAATTGGTACATTTATCGTGTGTGTCCCCTTGCATCGATGGAGGGAGCTGGTTGAACAGAGGCTTCTCCAGCATTCTTAAGAAACCTGTGGAAAAGATGCCAAAGAAACCCAGCTCTTCGGGAACAAGGTCCCTGCTTGGGGCTCCCGGCTGCCCTCCCCGCCCGGGGCACCCTCTCCGCTGTGCCGGTGGCTGCTGAGCCCACACGGACTTGAGCGGCCCGGGGGTTCTCTTTTTCCATACAATTATCGGGGTTTTGTTAATTTTCTTACACCGCACCGGGACGCTCCCGCCGTGGCTTTGCCTGGACGCCACGTGGCGCTGCGCGGCTCCCGGACCCGCATTCCCGGTCCTGCGGATCCCGGCTCCCAGCCCAGCGGGTCTCGGACCCGTTCATCCCAAGCCCCGCCGCTCCTGGTTCCCGGTTCCTGGTTCCCGCTCCCCGCTCGCCCCCGTGCCGGTCGCGCCGCTCCGGTCGCCCCCGCAAGGGCCGCTCCCTGCATGGCCCCGCCCAGGGGATTCCGCCAATGGGAGCGGGCGGGGCGGGGCCGGGCGGGGTGTGGCACCGGGAGCTCCCCGGGACGCGCCGCGTTCCGCTCCACGCGGGGTCCCACGGAGTTCTGCCGGTCCCAGTGTTGGTCCCCATCCTGATCCTGGTCCCGCCGGTCCCGATCTCTATCCCGCCCGCGCTGCCCGGTCCGTTCTGCTCCGTTCTGCCGGCACCGGTGCACAGGTAAGCCGGGGGTCCGCGCACCTGCCCTCCCGCGGCGGCGACCCTCCTCGGTGTCGGTGTCACCGCTGGGCAGTGGCGACTGCGGCGATCGGGGGCACCGGCGGGGACAGCGGCGGGTCCCGCACCCGGGAGGGCAGCGGCGGCGATACACGTGGGCTGCAGCCGGTACCGGCGGGGCACCTCCGAACGCCGGGGGGAACCGGGCCGGCGGGTGCGGGAGGCGGGGGTGCGGAGACCGGGGGGTACCCCGGGCGGGGGGCGCCGGGCGGGGCGATGCGGAGCGGTCTCGGAGACCGGGAGCCCCTCGCCGGGACGTGCCCGGGCATNGGGGCTTGCAGCGCCGAGCGGAGCAGCGGGCGGCCCCGGGGCGCGCCCACCGGCGGTATCACGCGTGGGTGGTAGCTTTGGGAGCCGGGATCGCTGGGGTCGGCTCTGGATGTGCTCGCCCCTGGAGAAAGTTTAAGTGTTTTCACTTACCCAACGGTGTCAAGCGCTTTTCAGAGCGCACTTAAGTAGCTCAAAGTACTGATTGCAAATTCCTTTGTTCATAACAGTCGTTATTCAGATTTCACGATGATTTTCTCTTCTCGGTGTAATCTGTGTGAGTTCTTTATGATGCTGTTAAGAACTGAAGAAAAAAACAGGCACTCCAAAGAGAGTGAATTATTACTACAGGCAAGACAGGGACGATTACTAAGAAGTAGATGATGTGGGACAAAAGTTTTATGAAAATGAATAGAATTTTTGGAAGTTTTACTTGAGATTCCTAATAAGGCAAAGTGTGGATGTCCAAGGTGGACAGCAAGAACTTGACAAAAATCAGTAGTCATGGTCCCAGTCTACAATGACCAAACCTCTGTGCAGTGAGTACAGGAATAGAGCCCTGTAGCTGTAATCCTGGGACTGAAGCCATCCACATACCAGAGGGATGTTGTGTTCCTCCAGGACCCTGGATTCTCCCCATGGGCACACAGCGCCGGGGCAGCCCTTCGTTTGGGCAGGGATAAACCCTGAAGGGGTGCGCTCTGTCCTGTTTTGGGGGGTTTTGATGATGTTTCAGGTGCCTCCCTCTGCAGCTGAAGCAGAAAGTAGTGAGTGCTGCAACCAAGGGGCTCTTGCAGTGCCCAGCCCAGGATGCTGCCCACCTCAGCTTGGCATGCTCTCACCTGGAGCAAACAAAAGTTTCCAGCCACTCTAGATTAAACTATTAGTGGACAATCTTGTGAGTAGCATTTCCAAACACACAGGAAAACCTGATGATTTCCAAACCACTTGGAAAGATTCAGATTCAGCTTATTTCCCCCCTATTTTTACTTCTCTGAGAAGCCTTTTGTCTGCAAGGTGTCCTTCAGGGTGGCAAGAGTCACTCCCAGTGTGGTTTGTGGTGAAGGGAGACACGGGGAGACGCTGCCTAGATAAACCGAGGGCAGGCTGATGAGCAGGAGCAGAGGAATGACTGAGCAATAGGCTGGGGCTAGACGCTGCCAAACGCAAGGCATGCAGTAATATTTTCCAGACATTTCACTTTTCCCCCTCCTTTTCACTTGCAGTTCTTATTTGGGATTTCAGCTCTCTAGTTTAATGTTCCAATGTATACAAGTAACTCATCTGCGACAGTTACTGCCTGGCTCTGCTGGTCCATCACCCCCTGTGATGTCCCGCTGGCTCCCACGGTGATGTGGAACAGCTGCCACTGGTGTGCGGGTGTCAGAGCCTCCAAAGATGGGTGTCAGCACCCCCTTGGCCCAGGTGAGCAGGAACCCACAGCTCAAGGGGACAGGATCCATGCCTGACCCACCTTCTCCTGCCCCTTGGTCCCTCCTACCTGCTCCTGGTACCTGCTGGGCCATGGTCAGATGGAGAGAACCAGAACAACTAACACTTTCACTGCTGAAATTTTGGTACCCTTTCATTAGCTGATTTCCTCACCCTCTTTTTTTCCAACCAGAATTGATTAGCTGGACACAAAAGAAATAGTTTAGAATCTCATACAGTCTACTTCTCTTAAAATCACATTTTCATGGGAAAAAGAAAATGAGAGAGCTTCAGAACTGTCACAAGGGTGAATGAACTGCAGCTTGTGCTGTGGTTTTGCTGAAATGCTTTTTATCTCGTGCAGTGAAACTCATTCAGCAACTCATGGCTTTGCTGTCTTGAGTAGTAACGTGGTGGGGAGCACGCTCTGCTCGCCTCACACGAGCACCTTGGCCCATCAGGGCAATAGAAGACGTCTTTAACAAATCATGGTGTTTGTGAGACGTCTCAGAATGATGGCAGTGCTCTCTGCTTCCCTCCATCCCCTAGTGCATCGACACTGGGTCATATTTGTATCCCTCTTTGGCAAATAAAATCTGCCGCTCTGGCAGTCGCCTTGCGATCCCGTGTAGTTTCCAAAGAGGTGGGAGGGTTTTGTTGATTATTTTTGTCTTTTGGGGTTTTTTTTTTTACTTTTGGCTAATTAGGACCAGTCACTGATTAGAGTATCAGAAGTTGCCACTTTACCAGGGCAGTTCTGATGGTCTGAATGTATGCTCCACTTAACAAACTAAATGTCTTGGTTCTGGTGGTGTTAAAGTCAAAAGTACAAAAATCCCACAGCTTTGAATCTCATGCCAGATATTCAACAAGGCGTTTGTTCCATCTATCATTAGATAGTGGCTTGAGACACAGCAGGACTGCTCGATGCTTAATGGTGCTGCTGGCACAGCTCTGGGGCCATTCCCCCATCCCAGAGAGATACTGTCCTGCTGGCAGATGGATGTGCACCGGCACGGGATTCCTGCTGCCTGTGTAACCTGAATTTGGGAAACTGGTATAAGCTGTGTCTGTCCCAGGGAGATGGGCAGTGTCCGAGCTGCAGGTCCTTCTGGAGTGCAGAAGGGTCAATAAATATAGGAGAGAAAGTGGCCGCATTGTGTTCTCAGGACAGTTTCACCAAAAAGGCTGCTGGTTTGGGGTTTTTTTGTTTGGTTTTAAAGGAGGGTCAGGGAAGAGCTTATTGCTCTCTACAATTACTTGAAAGGAGGTTGGAGCCAGGTGGGGGACAGTTAAGCGATAAGACAAGAGGAAACTGCCTCAAGTTGTGCCAGGGGAGGTTTAGGTTGGACATGAGGAACAATTTCTTGCTGGCAAAGGTTGCGAAGGACTGTCCCAGGCTGGCCAGGACAGTGGTGGAGTCCCCATCCCTGGAAGGGTTTCCAAGATGTGGTGCTGAGGGACATGGTTTAGTGGTGACCTGGCAGTGCTCCAGGAACAGTTGGACTTGATGATCATAAAAGCCTCTTACAACCAAAAGGATTCTGTGATTCTTTCTTGTGTTACAACAGCACTTCAGAGAGCAGGTGAAAATCCCTCCCCTTGTTCTCCAGACTCTGGTGTCTCGGCTCCTTTCCTGTTGCCTGCAACTCTATTTCATACATCTCATGCTCTTGTTACAAGTGAAAGCCTAAATCAAGCTTGGGACCAGGGCATCAGTGCATGCCAGCCCACCAAAGCCATTTTGTCCCCTGATTGGGGCCTCTCCCCACTTTTTATTTCTCCTACTGTATTCAGCCTGTAGCTGACCCTGACACTAGACCCTCTGCTTCTCCTGGGGCATTGGCACCAAGGTCCCTCTTTGCCACCTTCTGAGATGGTGACAAATCTCCTTTATTTGTTCGGTGGTGTCAGTAACCTTTACACTATTTATAGGCTCTGATCACGCCCCTCCCGAGATTTTTTGCCAGATAAATTTAGCTCCCTTAGCTCCTCACCACCAGCCCTCTCTGCCTTCCCTTGCAGCGCTAACAAGAGCCGGCCGAGCGTGGAGCTGCCACGAGGGTGACTCACGTTCTGTGCTCGTCCGGGGCAGACTTCATCTCCGATGAATCTCGGTCACTCTGAGCCTGGGGAGCCCGTCCAAGTGTCCACTTCCAAGAGGCAGCCGGCAAGGGAGTGGTGGGGGATTAGGCAGAGGAGCGCAGAAAAAGCCTCTGGAGGAATGCTGTTGTGGGACCATCCATTCGGTGCCCAGGAAGGGAGGAGGCTGTGGCAGGAGGGGCTGGGGGGTCCTCAGGGACCCTGTTGTCTGCTCTCTCGAGGCTGAGGAGCAGGACGGCTCTGATTGAAGTGCCAGATTTCTCCAGGTTTTCCGGACAGCTCAGGGTGGTGGTCTCCAAAAGAGCCTTTTCAGGTGTTCCCAGTTCCTGGTGGGTATTCAGGAGCTTCCCAGCTTTGCTCCCAAGGCTGCCTAAACACTGTTTCCCTCCTGATTTGCTGAAGAAGGTTGTGGGAAAAGCAAAATGAAGATTGGTCTAGTGCCCCCCCACTAGATTTTATTCTAGTAAATAGAAATCCACCCCGATTTTATTCCCTTTCTGTCATCATAGGAAGAACCCACCTAGAATATGCAGAAATGAACAGACAGCCCCAAAACTCCAAATAAATTGCTCAGTTCTGTAGGTTCTGCTTCAACCAGGCCATTGATTGACCTCAGGAGGGCTCTGGATGGTGCTTTGGAGGGAGGTGACCAGAACAGAAACTTCTGCCCAGAGAAGGGCACACTGTTCTTCTTAAAAGTGTTGGGTCTGGCTGTGACCTCTCTGCCTTCTTTTCCTCTCCTCTTCAGGCTCCCTGCCCCTCTCCAGCCCCGATGCTTTGCCAGGAGAGCGAGTACCTGGATGAGCATGGGAAATGCATCCCCTGCAGAAAGTGCATGCCCGGGCAGGAGCTTTCCAAGGTAAATCGACTGCTCTGAAGGACCTGTGGTCATCCAGCACTGGGGCTTTTACAGTGCTAGGTGAATCCTCTGCCAGCCTCCCTTCAGAAGGATGACCTTGGGTCCTGGCACATTGGGGAGAGCTGGGACTGGGTGGGATGGGAGGGTGAACAGTTTCCCTCACCCTGGATAGGAGGATTGAGGCAATGGAAGGAGGAGGTGGGAAGGGATTTCAGGTGGTCACTCGGGTTGCCCTCTTTCCTTTTGCTGGTGGAAATCCACATTTCCCCAGAGTGGAGCCATGCTGCCCAGTCCAGGCACGCATCCAACCCCGTGTCTTGCAGGACTGTGGCGATGGCAGCGGGGGGGACGCGCAGTGCCTGGCCTGCCCTCCCAGGAAGTTTAAGGACAGCTGGGGACATCACGGCTGCAAGCCCTGCCTCTCCTGCACCCTCATCAACCGCATCCAGAAGTCCAACTGCACGGCGACGACCAATGCGGTCTGCGGGGAGTGCCTGCCAGGGTGAGTGGGGACAGATCCCAGCCATGGTGGTAACACTGGGACTGCGCTGGGGGATGGACAGAGAGGGCTTTTTCTGACCTCTTCCAGGGCTGAGTTGTTCCTCTGGACACCAGAGTGGCCAAGCCTGGAAGATGAGTGGCTGTAGACCACTACAACTGGCGGTCCCCAAAGAGGAGAACAGTCCGTGATGGGTTTAGGAGTTGCTGAAATGAGGACTGCCCCATACAGCCAGCCTGCAAACAGCCCAAGGGCTGCAGGCCACATGCTGGCAGGCAGTGTGACTGGAGAGCAGTGGGACTCGGGACAGAGGAATGAGTCAGGGCTCAGATTTATGAGCCTCTTCCCAGGCACAGTTTAGGCTGGGGTGTTTCTGTGCCTTCGTGGAGCTATTAATCACTATCTCCCACTGTAGCAGACACGGGGTGGGGAGAGGCTGTTCCAATGATGTCATTCCTTGACAAAAGTGGCTAGAAGTGAAAAAGTGGCTGCAGGTTTGGCTTCAGTGGGCAATGGAGAGACCTGCTGNGGGGGTTGGCTCTATGGAGCTGGGCTGGGGGGGACTGGGCCGGGCACTGCTGAGACCTCTGCTCTGCCAACAGGTTTTACCGCAAGGCGCGGATCAGCGGGCAGCTGGACTGGGAGTGCATCCCCTGCACCAAGCAGACACCCTCCTCTGAGCCACAGTGTATGTGACATTGTCCCTCACCGGGTCAGGAGCTCTGGGGCGGGCTGGGGTGGGCAGTGCAGGTGTGGTGGGACAGGCTCACGGTGCATGTGAAGTCGTTGTGACGATGTCAAAGGCATGCACTTAGATATGCAGCATCCCTTCAGTGATCTTACCTGCTGGGCAGTCCACTCTGCTGGCCTCCACACAAGCTGCTGTCCCGCAGACCTGCTGGAGAAGACATGGTCACAGCATGTGAAGAGGGATGGGCAGGTTGGGGATGGCCCAAGCATTGGGGTGAGACTCCAGCATTCTGTGACTCGTGTGTTTGCAGGTCGGTCCAGAACGAACCTGGTGAAGGTAGCCATCCCCACTGTACCACCACAGGACACAGCCCTTCTTGCACTGACCAGCAGTGCCCTGGTCATCATTGTATTGGTACTTCTGGCACTCTCCATCATCTACTGCAAGCGGTTTTGGAAGAGCCAATGCCAGCGAGGTGAGTCGGTGCCTGCAGCACTTCTCCTTCTCCCTTTGCTGGTCACACGTGCCCATGGTCCTCTCCTCGTTGTGTGGAGCATTGCCCCAGCATCGCTGCCCTTGCAGCACACGGTGATCCAGACGTTCCTTTGCTCATGGAGAATAAACACCTTATCCTGCTTTTTACACCTGCAGGACACCTCTTGTGCTTTGCCTGCTCAAAGACACAGAGGAGCCTCCCCCCTTCTCAGTATCACAGCCAGTAGGAGCAGAATGCCATTTCCCAGTTGGAACTGGCTGTCCTCTCCTCCTGGGGTTTCTCAGGGGCGGGCTGGGGTTGAGCAGCATTTTACAGGGCAGGACCAGAGGACTGGGGAGGGAAAAGGGCAGTAGGTTTGGTGGCTGGGGTTAGGGCACGTTGGCATCCAGCAGCATGCCAGGGAGCTGCTGGCTCCCGGCTCCTTGCCAGCAGACATGCCGCTCGGCTGAGGACATGCTGGGGAGTGAGCCAAGCCCTTGCTCAGACTGGTTCTCCTCTATCCTCCAAGTCTTCCTGAGGACTCAGAACTTCTCGGGCCAGCGAGCAATGTTCCCAACCACAGCAGCGCCCGGCAGATTCCTGTGTGAGGAGCAGATGTCTGGTCCCTGCTGCCTGGGTGTGAAGAACCTGAGCCCCTGCTACAGGCAGGCAGAAGGTACCTGCTCCAGCCACCTTCCCCTTTCTCTTTGGGGAGGGAGGGCGGTGCTGTGCTCCAACTTGCATGGGCCTGGGACCTACTGAGATGTCCATGGGCAGGAGGGATGGAGCCTGATGGTGTCCAAGTCCCACAAACATAAAACCTGGGACCTCTCTTAACCAACACTTGCAGACCTTGCACCAGCAATGGTCATGGGCAGCCCCTGTGGCTCCTAATCCCCCCAGCCCTCTCATGCCCTCCCTGTGACTGGAGGAGGGACTGACCACACTCAAAACTTTTGCAGAAAGACGTGAAAGTGGCTTTGCCTGGTGGTGGTGCAGGGAACAGGGGTCTGGTCTCGGGCAGGGTGCTCCCAGCTCTGCCCACACACCGGTGGGATTAATGGCAGGGCTGGAAGGGGCCAGGACAGGTCCCGGGCTCCACTGACCTGTGCTGGTCTCTGCTTTCAGGGCCTGTGGAATCAGTGCAGTTCATTTCGGATGGGGAAGCCGTGGGTCTCCAGCTCCCCTCTCTCCAGCCAGAGGTGGACTTGCCACCGTCTGTCACGGTTGGTGCTGCCTCCAAAGCTCAGCTGGGCAGGAGCCTCCTGGAGAGCCAGCCCCTCATCCGTGCCTCAGGACGCAGCGACTGCCTGGCCGGGGTCCTGCCACCCTCTGACCCCCGACAGGGCACGGCTGAAGCCCTGGCCCCGCTCTCCTCCTGTGCTTCCGAGATACAGCACAAGTGGCCACACACCCCAGTGGAGTGCACCGAGCTGGACCTCCAGAAGTTCTCCACGCAGGCAGAGTTTGTTGGCAGCGAGCGGCCAGAGCAGAGGATCCCGTCAGAGAGCACTGGCTCAGGGTGGGAGGAGACCCGGTGCCTGCCCTGCACCTTCCCAAATCCCACCGCTGAAAGCGGGGAGCAGCCGGTAAGTTCTCTGGCCTTGTTGCTCCTCTGAACCATCACCAGACACCCAGGGCTCAGACAGAGGGGGCTGGGCTCAGTGATGGGTTGGGGACATAGACTATAGCTCATTAATATCTGAGTCTAGCTGGTAATTACCAAAAATGATTTGTCACATGTTTGGTGATGTGTCACTCAACAGAACATCAGCCATGGAGAAGTGACCTGCTGAGGTGGTTTCAAACACCCAGAAGACCATAGTCGATGCATTGAATTTACAAGCGTATCTTTAACTATGTGCTCTCGGGTGGTTCTGACCTGGCAGGGGGGGAGCTGGTTCCTCCTCCCTCTCTGGTGAGCTCGTAATGAACCCGGTGACTAACATCACTGAGGCTCAGAAAATCTCTGGCAGAGAGGTGCATTTAACAGCTTAGCTCCAGGTGACCATTTATGGAAGCAGTTTGCTGGGATTGCTGGGAGGCCCAGGAGCATCCCGAGGATATCGTTGGCTCTGTGGGATGGTGGTGCTGGAAGGAGAAGTGCTGAGCCTCTGTGATGGCCCTGGGAGCAGTGACAGGCGTTGCTCTTCTCGTCAGACTGCCAACAACCCTGGGGTCTTTGTCTTGCCAGGTGGATGATGCCCAGAGCCTCGTGACTCAGATCAGCAGCACAGCGAAGGGTAAGTGTCTTTCCAGCCTCATCCTTGTTCTCCAAGTATTGGAGTAGCAGAGAGAGGCAGATTCTTGGAAGGGAGCTCCTCCAGAAGCCCACCATGGCTACGTGGAGTTGTGGGTTATCACAGGGACTTATCTGACTTTCGTGGCCTTTGGTGCTAGTTCACAGGATACATTTTCTGTGACACTGCCTTGACTGGTCTGCAGGTGGGTAGTGGATGGACACCCAGTTGTCACCAGCTACCAGCCTCCCCAGGACTGAGCCAGCTCCATGTTGCTGAGCTCTGAAAGTGATGTCACCTGACAGGGTGGTGGTTCTGCTTATCAGGGACAGGGGCTGAAGTCTGGCTGCTCCATTTATCCTTATCCTAGCCGAACAGGTTGGTTTCTAACCCCACTTTGCTGTGTTGCTGCCCCAGGTCTGCCGGTAGCAGAGCTGCCCCATTCCTTGGTGCAGTCACTTGCCTTCCTGTTGGACCCTTCCTTGAACGGAGTGAAGAACGTCAGCCACGTGGCACTGGAGCTGGGGGTCGTGCCTCAGTTGCTGGGACGGATATCTGGATTCGAGCAGCTCGTCGCTCACTTGGCCTACTCAGGAGATGCCGTCACCATCCCGGTCCTGGCCCAGGCTCTGCAGCGGCTCCAGCGCTTCGATGCCTTGCTCCTGCTCTGCGACCACTTCGCCCTCAGCCAGGCTCGGGGCCGCCAGAGCTAGAGAGGACGGGGAAGGGATGGAGGAACCTCCAGGCACTGTGTGTACGAACATGAGAGAGGATCTGATAGCCCTGTGGTCACATAATCTCTCTGGTGTGCACTTGGGGAGTCCATGGAGATGGTCCTTGCATCATGGAACAGCAGGATGCAAGGGGAGCATCCCTCCTCCTCCTCCTCGACATGCCAGAGGCTGCAGCCATGCCTCCTCACAGCCTCCACGCCAGAGGGTTCGTTCAGGCCCCTCCGGAGGCTGTTGTTCTCTGGCTGTGTTGACAACCTTGTTGGGCTCAGTCTCATTGAGCAGCCACTCTCCACCTGGCCCAGCCTCCCTCCCATTCCAGCTTTCCTGTCCTCCATCAGGCCCATGCTCTGCTTTCCTGGGTACCAGTTGCCACTTTCCCAGTTTACTTTTTGCTCGCTCCTCTCCCTCTGCCAGAGTCAGTCCTCAGTTGAGGACCTGGCCATGGCTGCTGTGGCTCCAGCCTTTGGTCTGCTGTTGCCACCCTGGCACTGTCCCCTTTCTGTCCTTTTGTGAAGTGACGCAGTTTTCCTGCAGGAGCCTTGGACTGATCCCAGGATAGGGTGATGTTTGTCACAGCGCAGTGCTCAGGCTGGGAGCTGGCTCGCTCCCTGGGCTCCTGCCACGCACCTTGGCCCCACAGACATCTGCTGACCACCACCTACAAGCACCGAGGCTTTGCAAACTGCCCTGTGGTGGGTGACACGGGTGGCAGAGGCAGGTTGGCTTCAGTGCCATGCCCTGGGAGCAGCTGGCACTGGGAAGCAGCTGGAGGCTGCGTCACAGTCAGCAGTGACGTCCCTGTGCTGGTCGCAGCAGAGCCAGCTTCTTTTCAAATTCTTGTTCTGGTTTGGGTTTTTTTGTGGTTGGTTTGTTGGTTGTTTTTTTTTCTTTTCCTGCCTGAAAGTGGCTTGATTTTCTCCTTTCTGGGAGTAGCTGCTAGGGAGGGAGCACCCTTCTGCGGTTAGCGTCTTCCTGGAGGATTTGTTGGAGCTTGCAGCCCTGCCGCCTGGGCCGGGCACCCCTGGCTCCGGTGTCGTGCCCCAGGGCTGTTCTCCTGACTCTGCCCCCAGCCCTGGGGCACTACGAGGGGTTTTGCTGGTGTCCGGACAGACAGACGGGGCGTGGGGGATCCGCTGGAGCTGAGCGCTGGCCGCAGCCTGGTGGGGCTGGCAGGGTGAGGCGTCACGAGGGCGTCCTGGCATGTGGGAGCTGCCCCAGCAAGGCCGGTGTGGGGCTGGCGCAGCGCTGCCCGCCCGCGGATGCCGTTCCTGCTGAGGTCACGGGCAGAGCAGCCGCTGGCGGGGCTGTGGTGGCCGCTTCAGCTCTGGGTGCCTCTGATCAGTGTCACCCCAGGTTATCCCAGGACCCCCGGGTGGCATCACCAGGGCTGAGCCAGTAGCTCTTGCTCCAGCACTTTGTTCTCAGCCTGTGGCTGGATCGAGCGAGCGCTTTCTGCTTCTTCCTGTGTCACTGTCACTGGGGCCCTCGGCCGTGCTGGCTGCCAGCAAGTGGCACTGTTACCCTGCCACCGCCCTGGCACCCGCCGGGCATCCCTGGCTGAGCTCACAAGTTTTTTTGCCTTTTATCTGACCACAGTACTCAGAAAACGCGGGCAACCTTCTGGGAAGGCAGCCCTGGCCTCAGATCTGCCCGAACATGGGTATTAATAGCTGCTGCTTTGGTTTGTTTTTTTTTCTTTTCCCCATTAAATGCTGTTAAGGGTTGAACGTGCTCAGGATGTGGTCAGATAAGGGGAGGCAGGAGCAGTTTCAGATGGATGTGACACTTTCTCTCCCCCACTGTTTGTTTCCTCCAAAGTCAAGGTCGTTTTATTGCTCCTTGCTCCACGAGACCCAGAAATATTAGAGCCTGTACCCGTTTTAGGCTGGGGTGAGTCAGGCTCTGGTTACATGCTTGGTCTGTTACGGAGCAGTTGGGAAAGTATTGCTAAAGCAAATGCAGCCTCAGGTCAGGGGTTTTTTTGTTTGAGATTTATCCACAGCAGGGAGAGAGTATTTGCATTAATCACGTAACAAATATTTAATCCCTCTGTGGACACACTTAGTCACTTCCAGCAGGAATTAAGATAAATTCACCTACAGTGACTGAGTAAGAGCATTCATGTGGCTCAGCTCACCAGCTCTGACTTTGAAGTTGGAAATGGTCTGGATGGCTTGTCCTGTGTGTCACTGGTGTCACCAGTGGGTGGTCCTCCACGTGTCCAGAGCCGTGGTGGCAGGATGGCAGCATCGGGATGGGCGTCACTGGCTGTTAAATTAAAAACAGTGAATGAGGACATTGTCACACGTGTGTGCTGCAGGTCCTCACATCTGTCCTCCTGTGTGGCCAAGCAGTTCTGCTGCTGTGCCAATGGGTGGGCTCTAGACCCATGGGATGCATTTTTCTCTAATATATATTTTTTTTCTCCATCACTAAAGAAGTTAACCCCATTACCTTCATAGTTTTTAAGGTGAACTATTATTTTTTTAGTTGTTTGATGTCTGAGCAGTATTGTTCATGGTCAAAATTTAACCTTTGCCTTGAGGCTGAGGCTGTGGAGCATAGGGTGGGTTTGGGCCAGGCCATATAGAATTTGTAGGATGGGTTTGTGCCGTGCCATATGCAGTGTACAGGGTGGGTTTGTGCCGTGCTGCCCCTCAAGCCCCTGCCGTGCCCAGGGCATGGTGCCTGCAGCACTGGGCTGGCAGGAGCTGGCAGCACGAGGCAGGGGTGGGTTTGAGTGTTTGACTGTTCTCGGCCCCGTGCAGAGCCCAGTACATGGTCTCGGTACGAGTCGCTGTGGCTGGTGCTCCAGGGAGGCTTGGCTCACACAAGAGGATTGTGGGGATGGGGTATTACAGTGGTGAAGCCCCCCAGCTCCCACCCAAGGACTGCTCCCCACTCACGCTGGTGTCTGGGTGGGCACCCTCCTTCCTGCTGCAGTGACAAGATCAGCCGTGTTTTCACGGGCCAAAATTTCTACAGGTGGCCTTTAACTCCCCCCCAGCCCCTCGGGACCCTTTGGCCAGGTTGCCACAAGCTCAGCTGAAGCCCTCAGGAGACAGGGAGCCATGAGAACCTGGAAAACAGGGCATAATGCTGCGGTTTGGGCATCGGAAACAGCAGCAGTGCCTAGGCAGTGAATTTCTTTAGCTGGGAACTAATGGACTTGGTACTTGGCTTTTGCTTTTTAATGGTATTTTCAGCACAGAACATGGAATGCAAGGGAAGGCAGTTCCCATAGTGCTGGCTCTCGTGTTGCAGCCTCAGGAAGCTGCTCGTGCCAAGCTGGCATGGCTCAAAAAGATGAAAGAAATGAAATAATTCAGCATCTGTGCAAAGTTTAGCTGGGGCTGAACAATAGAAATACTCTTGTGCAGCGGGATTATCTTTTTACGAGCAATTGTTTTTTGACACCAGCCTTGTCTGGAAGTCTGATTTGGAGAGGAATTTACATGATAAGTTTAAATCCAGCCCTGTTCTGGAAAGCTCTTAAGCATAGACTTAAAATAGGCACATACTTAAATCCTATTGAAGTGTTCGATTAAACGAACAATTAGTACATCTTGGGTGCTTTTCTTGAACAGAGTGCTAAGAGTTGTACCTTCAGTGTGCTCTTACAGGAGCTGGCAATACTGAAGAAAACTTGGTTTTACTGATCTGGGCACACTTCTTGGAAAAGTCTGCAAGTGTTCAGGGGCAATGCCCTTTGTGTTTTGGATTACTTAATGCAGACTGGTGCTTTTTAAAAACAAATAAATACGTTTCTGTAGCCATGGTTTACCTAGGGGAATACATGGTATTTTTTATAGTTGATGTTATTTTTGTTTAAGGTTGTGAATAGGTTATTTATATTTTTGTAAATTCTGTGTCATTACCATTGTAATTCTGAGGTAGAGTTGTTCCTGTTGGGATTTGGGTGATGTCTGTGTTCTAATAAAGCAGTAGCTGGAGCTCCTGCCTGTTCTGTTCAACAAGGGGGATGTGCGTGTCCCACATTCCTCCCAGACCTGGTGCTCTCAGGTGCTGTGTATTCATAGTTCAATAAATTTCAGAGCCAGAGGTGATGATGCTGTTGAGTTTTGATTCCTCTCCCCTCCTGCCTGCAGGTGGGTCTGTCAGGAGCGTGCAGACAAGGGTGGTCCCTGCCCGACGGTGGGTAAGGAGTAGGCATCTGTGGACCAGAGCTGGCAGAAGGAACATGGGTACTCCATGCAAGCAGAGAAGCATGGGGTTGAAAATCATCTCCTAGGTGGTCAGAACAAGGCTGACTACTCCCGTTCCGGTTCATGGTGCCTCATCAGCCATAGTTTGCAGAGGAGCTGGCAGCATATCAAGATGCTGAGGTTCCTCCTCCAGGAGGAACATCTCCAGCTGGGATGCAGAGCTGTACAAAGGCATTCAAAGCACACAGCCGACTGCTTGACAAGCCTGCAGCTCCACAGGAGGATACCAGTAAATGCCATTTGGCCCACACAAGGCACATGCCCTGGGCGTTCTCTGGGGCAGGAATGCAGACGTGTGTCTTTCACAACAGCCACAGCTTGCAGCCAGTGGTCCTGCCAAGCCAAATATCCTGACCGATGGGGTTTTGCTTGGAAGAACTTGGCTGAATTGTGTGTGGTGTTGAGATGCAAGTGATGGATGAAGTAACTGCAGAGGTGGAGACCAGTGATTGTTCTTGTGTAGAGAAATCAACCCAGAGCAGACTTAGACCTACTGAGGTGCTATTACAAGTTAATGGGGATCTTTGCATCCTTCTCACAGGAGAGAGGGGCAGAAAACCTGCCGGTAGCAAGCAGGGTGAGCCCTGGGCAGCTTGGCTGGGCAGAGGTTTAACCTGGCATGGCTGCTCTATCAGCACATGCTGATGTCTGATGGCCTCCAGCTCAGTGACTATTTGGAGAATCGTTCACAAATGTTCCAAGTCCTTTTCAGATGGGTGGAGAACTGACCAAATTTTTTGTGTCAGTTTGAGATACCTTAAGCCAAGTCATTAATATCTACTTATCTGGTATGAATAATTTAGCAGAATTTAGGTAGGCATGTGGACACCAAACCACACCTCGTACCTGTGGCACCAAACCTTTGCCATCCGCCCTGCAGCTCCTCCTGTGCCCTCCTGGCTCTTCTGCAGATGGTCAGAGAACAGCCGATTACATTTTGGTTGCTAGAAATGAAGACAAATCCATTAGAGAGAGCTGAATTTCCAGTCCCAAGTTTCTTTCCTTCATCCCTTCCTTCTCCTTCCCCACAGATGATTTTTTTTTTTTTAATTGTTTCTTCTCTGCTTTTCCCATTTTGTATTTTCCACAGGCTTTCTCCTGTGTGCACAGTTCTCATGTTACTGCTTCTCTGCAGGACACAAGAGCAATAGCGAGTGAATGAAAACACACATTTTACAGCACATTATTGAATTATTGGATGTGTTTGCCAGGAGACAGAAATCTCTCTTCCTTCTACCTTCCAGACTCACCTTTCCAACCTGTGGGCTGACTCTCAGGGGCTCTCGAGATGCAGTTTTTGAAAAGCTTCCCCATGGGTGTGTTTGGGACGCAGCGTCTCCGGCTGCTCTGCAGCACCCGGCTCTGTCCTGGCCCAGGGACCATCTCTGCCATTAGATGCCCTCCAAATTTGAAGACGAGGAGCCCCCTCCTCCTTGGACCACACTCCCCCGGTGTGTGGATGGAGGGCTGGGAACAGGACAGGGTGTTTAGAGGATTAGGGGGACGTTAATGAGAGCAGATGCTCTCAACCGGAACCAAACTGGGAGCAATCACCATCACCACCACCAAGAAAAAGGTTAAAAATGGGAACCTGACTCCTTTTATTGGCAGCAGAGGTTCTTTTTTAAGGGAAAACATTGCAGCTTCAATCATAAAGCCTTGCTGATGGAAAACAACCGCTCTTTGTCTTCAGCAACAGCCAATAATTATTACTATCCATCAAAAATACATTATTACTCCAGTGAAATTCCTGTATTCCTTCGCCTGAGTCCTGGTGGTAAATGAGGCTTTTTGAGACTGGCCAGCCTATTTCTGTGTGACAATTACAGTGTTGAGGGGAGCCAATAGACTGGATAATGGGCTGGTTTGGATTTGAGTGCAGCTGCACTGGGGAACAGAGTTTTAGCAAAAGAATATAAAGTGTTTTTGCAACCTGTTCAGTACCTCTTCAAACTCCCCCTCACATCCTCTGAACTGGTTTTAAGGAATTATTACAAATAAATACTCCAATCAAATACAATAACAATAGGGCAGGTTTTTGTAATTTCTTACCTCTTAAAGTTAATTTAAAACAAGTAGGAGTAACAGGCACATGATGCCTCAGGCTGCTCACCCCAAAGGCCTGGGTCAGACCCGGGTGCTCCGTCCCGCACCGCCCAGTGCTGCTCGATGGGTGCCAAAGGACCCAGGCACGGGATCAAACAAGCTTAGGGTTCATTTTCAATGTGTTATAGCCGAGATGTCTGAATACATTGCTGAATATTCATGGTCTTTATTAGCTATATCAATCACTACAGGTCACCTAGGAGATGAGTATAGTTCTACATTGTGCCCTGCAAATTGTGAAGGACAACAGAATACTTACATCCTACTAAATAGAAGGCAAGGTAAAGCAATTTAATAAAATTCTTTTAAATAGAACATAGGGTAACCTTGCATGGAAGACAGCTTTAGCTTTCTTAAAATTGACCTTCAAATTTAATAAATGGAAAAACACCTGTAGCCTGTGATAGAAATGTGAGCATGTGTTTGGTTGGAGCTGTAGCTATTGCCATCTCCGTGCAGGGACCTGTTGGCATCACTCACTGTTCATCAGCAAAAGCCACTGGTGCATTTAATTCAAGAACAGGGTAGAAAATGAAGGTAGTCTGTCAAATAACCGACCTGTAAAGATAGATTCAGAAAAAACACTGTACTGTGAAGTGAATCCTGAAATACTGTAATGGTAAAAACTAAAACTTGATTCCTTTCCAGTCTTTAGGAGGGACTCTGTTCATTACCCTCAGTGTGGAAGGTCCCAGCGATGCACCACAGCTCAGAAAGAAACAAAGATTTCCAAAATAGCCCAGAGTCAGCTCCTCATTTGCTGAACTTTGTAGTAAATCCATCACAGAATCACGGCAGGATGGTGTGAAACTGGCAAAAATTATGGTTTGGCAATCTCTGTTGTTACTTTCAGCTATCAACAGCAACTGAAGATCCCTGGAGAGGGGAAACCCTTGGGACAAGAGATCACTGAGGTTCAACATGTATGTGTTAGATATTTCTGAGTACAACAGAAGCACATGGGTACATCAGACAGAGAGAGAGGACATGGACCTTCACGCTCTGAAGCAGCATTAATGCAAGGCAATAAGCAGAAATTCCATTAAGGGGGGACAGTCCCTATAATTGCCCCTTAAGGTGTCCCATAAAGCAATTGGTTTTGTCTCCAGCAGCAAACTGGATGGTCCATCAATCTGATTTTATAAAGCAATGGGTCTGCTCTTATCTGTCAAGGAAATTTTTATGAGATTGTCTCTTCAAGTGACAGACTATTGTGCTGTAAAATCAGACAGTGCTTTCTGCAGGACTGAGCCTGCTGAGTTTGGGTTGTTTTGGTTTTTTTCTCTCGTCTCTGATAAGTGACAGCTGCTCCTCATGGACAGCTGAGTGAGGAGGGTGGTGCCCTCATGTGAACCTTATTGGTCAGTATGGGCTGGTGGGGAATAAAGCTTCATTACAGGGGCCAAAGGCATTAATTCAACCCTTGTTAAGGGACAAAGGAAAAAATGCTGGGGAAGGAGGGAGTAGGGCAAGAAGTTATTTTGCTTTGCTGTTGGGGGAGACTTCCAGTAACCTCAGGAAGGGTTTGCTTCAGGCATGGACACCTGGAGACCTCCTGGCTCTGGCTGGGTCAGCTCAGTTCCCTCCTTACCACAGGTACCTGCCCGCTCTGGAGCATCGCCCGGGCACTCGCTGCTGCCTCGTTCCATCAGCCAGGGACCATGAAGGACCCAGTCCTGTTCCAACACGGACACTTGGCATCACCAACACATCTTGGCAAGGAGGTTGCCTCTGCCGTACCTGCTCGGCATGGAAAGCTCAAGCAGCCATCATTGAAAAGGTGGGTACTTGGGCACCTGGCTTGGGGGAGCAGTTCAGGATTATGTGCTGGGGTTTGGGTGGGGATTACTGGTGGGACAGGGCAGCTTCGTGAGAAGTCTTGAGTCTTTAAGCTGAGAGCTGACTGCAGCACTGGGCTTGGCGTGATAAACCTGCCCTTGCCCTGTCAGAACTCCTGCTTGGGCCTCACCCCAAGTCTGGGGAGATCAGAAGCATTTTTCTCCCTACCGCAGCGAGGAGGGGATAGCTCGGGGGGAGCGGCGTGTTTGCTCCTCACTCGGTGAGAGGGGAGAGCCATCTGCCCTGACTTGAGGGAGACACTCTCCTCTGCTGCCCATGGCAGAGGGTGTCTGCTCATCATCTTCCCAGGGCTAATTCTGGGTGTGCCCTTTGCATCCAAGCCTCCTGGGCCAGGTTTGTGCTTTTTCCTCCCTCTTCTTTCACTGGTTTGGGAGTGACCTGATCTGCTGAGTTAGATCTCAGTGTAAGGGGATGGTCTGATACTGACCCACTGATACCCCCACTTCCCAGCACTTGGTCTGGATTTAACTGAGGACATTTCCATTGATTCTTCTAGCTGGTTTTGGACAGCCCTTTGGTACTATTTTCCACTTGAAGATCTAACTGATGATAATTGTGTTCTGTCTCTCCTTCCTGGGCTAATTTTCTGACTCATTGTGCGTTTTTTTTTCTGCTTGCTTTCTGTTAATCTAGTTGGCATTTTGTGGTTTCTTTGTTCATTATGTGATGGGGCTATATAAGGGGATTTGTCTCTGGAATTCAGGTATTCCCTGCGCTGTGTTCTCTGTTATCGTCTTCATCAGCAACTGTGCTGAAGGCAGTTAGATGCATTTGGCATGAGCTAACCTTAATAAATCTGGGTTGTTAATCACTCAGACATGTCTCCGTTGAATTTCTACATACTGATTTGTGTGTGCTCAAATAGTTTCTCTGGCGTATACTCCTGGTAACTCAGTGCTTTAATAATCTGCCCTCCAAATTCACCCTCAGGGTCTTGCCTCCTGGGGCTTGGCCTGCCTAGGACAGATCCAAGTCATCTGCCTGGCAAGGAGAGCAGTGCCACAGATGCCCAAGGCACAGGGTGGTGGCTTAGTCTGCAGCACAGGAGCAGGATGAGGACTTTCTGGTCAGCATGGGCTTCCCAGGGGACTCTTCTCCCACCCCACACTCCCATCCATCCCTCTGGCCCTGAGGCTACTGCACTGTCAGGCATGAGCAGTGCTGAGCCCGCATGTTGCTGCCCTGGCCAGGCAGGTCTCTGGGCTCAGAACTGCAGCAGCTGCTGGCACAGCCCTGCTGGGAACAGGGAGAACACCCCACAGGGGTGGGGATCCTGTTTTTGGATGTTGTCCTTTGGTCCTGTTGATCTTGGTCATGGGGCTGCCTCAGTGTCACTTGGGAAGCCATTCCCACGGGCAAGCAGCGTGAGTGAGAACAAATTAATCTATCTATTTACCTGCTGAGTTGGCTCAGACCTGGCTCATTTCAGCAAAAGCTGAATTAGATTCTCTTTTCCAGCCCTTCGCCAGGTAAGCCCTGGGATTGCTGCAGCAAACCATGCTCCTGCAGGTCAGCAGAGATGCAGTCTCCTGCCCTTCACTGTGCCTTGCCCAAATCAAACCATATAGCTCCATTTATCTTTTTTTTTTTCATGTTGTGCACCCTACATTTGCCTGAATGCTGCTGAGAAGAGCGCTGCTGTGTTAGTCAGGGCATCTTCAAGTGATACAAGAGCCTCAAGGCAATGGGCAAAGTGTGTGAGGCTTGAATCTCATTCAGGCATTGATAATTGCCAGTCTAGATAGCTAAGCCATTACGAGGATGCAATACAGTCAGCCTTTGCATCATGCCCATTTAGGGGAGAAAAATTCAGCAATGAGGAGATGCTACAATTGACAGATTCAAGGAAAACCAGTTAGGTTATTTTTCACAGCAAGAGGTAGCTAACTACATGGATTAGCAGAAGTTCAAGGGAGTATGAAGAGAGACCCACTTCTTTGGAATGGGGTCTTTGACTCCTCCAGAAAAAGATTATGCAGCCATTTAAAGAAAGAAAGAAAGGAAGGAAAAAAAAAAAACCCACTAAAAAAATATTAAAGGGGGACTCAAGACAAGGGTAAGAGGCTTCTACTTAACCTGTAGCCACTAGATGTGACAGGGCTCCCTGAACAGCTCTCCTGCTGAAGAGCTGACAGGCAGGAGAGACTCCATGGTTTGCTTGCTGCATGTTTCTGAGAAAAGCAGCAGCTAGTCTGGACCAGCATTCCTGGACAAACACATCCAGAAGCTATCAAAAATGTCTATCTATCCATCTTGCACTGTAAAACAGCTCTGGGGATGGGATTTAATCCCTGGTTTGGCTCATGGCCCAGAATTTGCCAGCAGCGAGGTAGATTTCATTTCAGCATCACAGCAAAAGCCACAGCTTAATATTTCTCACGGAAGATATCAGTGCCAGTGTTGTTGCTATGGTTATTTCATAGCATCTCAAGATATAATGTGTACATTGAGAGAAAGCAGAGAAAGAAATAACTCTTTAGAAAGTGAGTTTAGTGTGGGCAGTGCATCATACACAGGCTCTGGAGAGGCACGGTGAGAACAACAGGTTGTACCTGGGGCTGGAGGTCCATGCCAGCTCCCAGAGCTGTTACAGAGAACTTCCAGGGGCAGGATGCAGTTTGCCATCATCTGTTGTTTCTTGGTGAGATGTTTGCTTTGCGAGTGTTATTCAAAGAGCCCTGGAAAGTTTTATCCAGGGCAATAGAACAGCAAACAAATAATATGGTCATTCAGGATGGAATTGGAGGGGAGTGATTTTGTTAAACTCCATGTGGTTTTCGCGTGACACTGGTGGTGGTTTTCGTGAGGTCTCGTGAGTATCTCTCTGAACCAGATGGATAACTGTGGACAGCAGATGACCCATGACTCACAGACAACCAAGCTCTGTGGCTGCCTCGTTAGGTGGATGCTGCTGTCACAGGTCACTTTAGCACCACTGCTACGGCTCTAGAGGTGGGCGCTCCTTCTTATTTCTTGGAATGAATCCTGCTACCTACTGGCATATATTGGTTTTGCCCTCCAGATCCAGAGCAAGCACCAAGTGGGTGTCTCGGTGCCATGGGGCTGTCCCCTCCTGCCCCAGGCCAGGCCCTGGGTGAGTCCACACTTGACCAAACTCTTTTTTCTGCTGATTTTTCATCCCTGTCCTGGACTGTGAGGAGAGGGGCCTTTTCCCAGTTATGCTATTTAAAGTAGGACCTCCCAGGACATTTTTTTCCTTCCTGTGCCCATAGGACATAGCCCATCCCAGGCTTTTCATGACTATCTTCTAGTTTGCCCCGAGGCTGCTGTCACTTGCAATTCCACTCTCAAAGGAAACTTTCCAGTCCCTGGAAGAAGCCTGTCCACCGTGCCTTATAACTGCCTCTCATTTACACACTCAGCTCGTACTAAAAACTTGTGCTACAGCAACCGAAGGATGCAGGATGATGGGTTTGGCAATCTTGGGGAAAATGTCTTTTCAACTTCTGAAGCTATGTGAGTAGAAATGGGCTGCTACGTCTCTGTCACGGGAACCAAAAACTCCACACTGACATCCACCAGCCACCAAGAAATACTATTTTAATAAGGTGATTATGGTAGTTTGAGGGCCCTTCACTCAAGGTTGATGAGAAGCGAGCAACAGT
The DNA here is from genome assembly GCA_013401335.1 of Brachypteracias leptosomus. Classification (NCBI taxonomy): domain Eukaryota; kingdom Metazoa; phylum Chordata; class Aves; order Coraciiformes; family Brachypteraciidae; genus Brachypteracias; species Brachypteracias leptosomus. The sequence goes on along the minus strand of VYZX01002657.1, from coordinate 106,299 downwards.
AAAAAGGCAAATGACAGCTTCTCTTAATAATTAAATGAGGTGATGTTCATTACTTAGAAATGCTTTTAGCATTTTGAAAAACTCACAACGATGTTTTTCAGCTGAAAACAGACCCTGCACGGAGAGGGCGGTGCCTGCATCCAGACAGGGGCTGCCTCCTAAGTCCCACATTCAAATAATTGTTCATGTCCAAGCGAAGTGCCTCAAGGATCATGGATTCATCCATTTCTGCTGCCTCTCATCATGCTTTGCTGTCTTCTCCTCATGCAGGTGTTGCAATGCACACCCAAGGTGCAGGGACATGGCCAAGAGGGGGCAAGTGGCCTGGAAGTGACCTCCCCTCCTTTCTCTCCTGCTCCTTCTCGCTGTGCAAATGGGGAGGGAAAAAAAAAAAAAACCAAGCCAAAACTAAACCACATAGCTTTATTTCTGCAAAGGACTTTGACCACTCAACCCTAAGTCTGGGTGGGTAAGTAATAAATATTTTCCCTTTTTCTGTCTGTTTTCTACAAGTAAGACAAGTCCCTTGCTCAAGCCCAGGGAAGCTGGGAGGAGAAGTTTGACCTCTCTGGTCTTGGTGCAATGGTGTGATGGAGAAAGCGGCATGGCCAGCCAGGCCAGGAGGTCCTTCCCGTTCCTGCTCCCCAGTGCCCAGTCACTGCTTCACACTGCTTGCAAAATCATGTAGCAATTCTGGTATATTTCTTAATTTAATGTTTTTCTCTGACTTTTCCTTTTTTTCTCTCTCTTTCATGTAAAAAATCTTTCCTTTTTTCTGCATCCTTTTTTTTTCACCTGCTTCCCAAGCATAGCTAAATTAAACTGGGTTCTTACTGGGACTGTAAACAAATCCTTCCCACTTAGTCAGTCAATACCATTGTTCAAATGAAACTCTTACAGCAATTAATAATTATGGATAATTATTTCATTCTTCAGTTAGTGAACGCAACAGCCCCGATGAAATATTTGGTGGCCTTTTGTTTAGTGCCAGTGTAGGTTTATTTCCTGAATTACTGGTTTTATTATAGATACATTAAGAAATTCTCAATAGACTAAAGTCACCCACCCAAGGCTGCTGCTGTTGATGCCCCATGTGCCTTCCCACTGCCCTCTCACCAGGCTGGTTCCAGCTGCTGCCTGGGGAGGTGGGACAGAGACAGGGCAGAAGGATCAAGGAGAGGAGGAGCAGCAGCATCTGAAGGGGAAATTGCTTCTGACTGGGAGGCTTTAGTACAAATTACCTGGTGAAAGTCCATATGGATTCAGTAAGTCTGGATGCCCAAGTCCTTCCTTCAAACACATGTCAGAACAGGTCCATTTCTGCTGCCCTGCAAACCCCCCCCATGTCGTGACATGTGTTACAAGCACTGAGACAGGCCAGCAACTTGGGACAGCATGAGCAACGATGGAAACCTGGGTCCTGCTCCCTCGGCTAGAAATAAGATGGGAATGTCCCAAAAGCAAATCACCCTGTCTGCAGACCAACACCTCCCCTGCACACAGATCTGCTCCTTGGACCAGCTGCAGCCAGGGGCCCCAGTGAAGGTGCTTGAGAGGCTCTGCTGCCACTGCACCGAGTGAAGACGGTGCTACTGTGATGCAAGTCAAAGGTCAGTAGTAAAGCACCAGAGCAGCAACGTCGATTCCTGAGGAGAAATGGGGAGATGTCCTTCGACGTGCGCCGAATCCAGCTAACTCACCTCAGCCTTCGGCTCACAGGTCTGTGTTGGCCGTCTGGATGTTTATGGTGGAGCAAACAGTCTGCAAGGCAGGTCCCTTCCTGTACCTGGCCTGTTCCATCCACGCCTCACGGCAGGACATGACCACGGGCAGCAGCACATTGTCCTGAGTCTGAGGCATCTTCTGGCACATGCAGAGCAGGGACTTGAGCTCCGAGCGGAAGCTCTCGTTCAGCCAGCAGTAGATGAAAGGGTTGTAGCAGGTGCTGCTCATGGCGAACCAGTGTAGGGCGAAGTAGAGGGAGTTCTTCGTCTTAATGCCCAGGCTGGAGATGAGCACCACATAGCAGTTGAGAGGGAACCAGCAGACAGCAAAGACCACCACCACCAGCATCAGCATCTTGATGCTCTTCTTCTTGTTCTTGTGGTGGGTGATATACTGCTGTGTGGTGATGTCCCCAATGGCGTTGCGGAGCCACAGCTTCTTGGCCAGGCGTGTGTAGGTGACAGTGATGATCACCAGAGGCAGGAGGTAAAGAAGGAGAAAGGTAGACAGGTCCAGGTACTTCCAGACCAGCTCTGCAGGCTCAGGAAAATCGGGGAGGCACAAACTCCGGACAGTGGCTTCCCTTGAAAAACAAAGAAATACATATATAGCATGGGGCCGTTGCCAGACAAATGGGTGCTGCTGGTTTGGGAAACCACAGTGGAGCATGTCTGTGCCTGGAGGGATCTGCAGGTCCACTCACCTTTCTGTGCCCCCAAGCAGGGACAGCTCCACAGAGCACCACATGTCCCCTCCACATCCTGCGACTGAAAGTGAGGAAGCATTAGGTAGAAGGAGCACTTGCACATTTATTTCTGGTGGATTCTTTCCCCTTTCTTTCTTTTTTCCCTTCTTATTCTTTCTCTTATTCCAGTTTGCCCTTCTGTCTCCAACCCCTGTCCTCTGCTCACTTGTATTCAGCACAGACTTTAGTCCCCTTCAAGCAGCATTATTCATTGCAGTATTGATTATTATCTTTAATATCCTGTTTTCAACCTCTGGAGTTGGCTTTTGTGCCACAAATAGAAGACTGCTTGAAAATGGATGGCTGGGAGCAGGGCCTGAGCACGGCTGTCGAGGGGATGATGATGGGTGCCAGGCAGAGCTTAGCATAGAGGACCCTGGAGACCCTGCTAAGAGGGAACTGATGCAGAAGGGAAAAATCATCCTTTCTGAACCACGCTCCTGACCTTTTCCTCCTCAGGATCTGGCTCCCTGCTTTAGAATAGTCTCACAATTATTTCAAGGAAGAGACTGGTTGAGAGCAACACCAGAGAGGATGCTGAGTTTTGGCAAATTCTGGTATGATGTGGACCTGGCCCCACTGCTCTGCACTGCAGGCAGAGAGGTTTGATGCTGATGGAGCCCATGGTCTCCCATCCCCAGAACCCCAACAGCTCCCTGCTAGGACTTCTCAGGAGTCCCTGCCCCTGCTATTACAAGCAATATTACAGCTGTGCTTTCTCTTCAATGGAAAGCAGGGATGAGAATAGCATGTCCTGGAAGTCCTTATATTGCTGAGCAGCCTCATGCCACCGCGGGGCCGGGTTTCCTCCAGCCATGCTAAAGGATGAGCAGAGGCAGGTGCCGTGAACCTGATAGTGCTGCTTGTTCATTCATGAGCAATTTGTTCAGTAATACCCCGACCACAGCTGCGAAGCAAGGCGAGCACAGGAGTAACCCAGCACTTTGTTTACAAAATCTCAGCAGTTGAAGATATTACATCCCCCACTGAGGCATCTCACAGCCAAGTCCAGCACCAGCAGAAGCCAGGGAGAGTTGTGAAGCCCCAGATTACACTCCTATGTTCAACCTCTCTCATACCAGGCGTAATAAACCCCTGTGTGGAGCTGTGTGCTCTCCCTGCTGTGCTGACAGAAGGGAAGTGGCTGCACTGCAGGAGAGATGTTTGTACTTTATGATCAGTATTTACAACAAAAAATCTTCCCCGTGCCTATTTCTGCCTGCTTGCCTTGCTCCCTGGGACACCACTCTCAGGTTGATAACACTGTTCAGTGTAAGATTATCCCTTGGCCTCGAGTCTGGTGTTCCTGTGAAACGCAGTGTGACAAATCAACACAAAACCCACCAGTTTGCATAGCGTTATGGGCTGTTTTCTAAGGCTGGTGGAGACAAAAGGGGCAAGGACAGGTTGGGTACCATGGAGGAACAACAGACTGCGAGGGCAAACCAACCCAAAACTTCTGGTTCTCTATTTCTTCCTGGTAGACAAGGTGACCTCCCAGCCACAGGTGCCTTCTCTGGACCAGCATGAGCCAAGCTGCTGTGGGAAGTGAGACTTCTTCCACACACAAACTCCCACCAATTTCATTAAGTCCTTCCCCAAGCCCGGGAGCCTTGCCAGCAGCTCTCCCGACGAGCACCTGCAGAGAGCTATGGGGCCTCTCCCCGCTCACCTGGAAGGGCAAATACCTCACCTGTAGTTATACTGGAAAAGCTTTTGGTAGATGGCGTGGGGCAGGGAGAAGCAGGTTGCCATCAGCCAGATGACAGAGATGCTCAGCGCTCCCTTTGTCAGGGACATCCTCTGCTTCAGCGGGTTCAGGATGACCTGCAACAGAGACTTCACATGACTGTGTACAGGAAAGCAAAGTCCCCCCGACAATGCACACAGCAGAGGCGTTTTATGGCATCATCTAATGCTGTTAAGAAAATGACAGCCATGATTAGGAAAATGCCTTGCTTATTAGAGTGACCTGGAAAATGGGAAACATTGAACTCCTCAGTCTGCTCAGAAGTGCTTTCAAATAATTCTTTTCCCCTATTTTGTTCTGTGAAGACCATTTTCCTTAAATTTTGGGTTATACTAAGCAGGGGAAAAAAAAAAAAGAAGAAGAAGAAATCTACACAAGTCTCTTCATCTATGGGTATGTTTGTTTATTCCATGTGAATTACACAAAGAAATGTCTCCTGTTCTAGCTGAGCCTGTGGAGCTGAGCCCTCCTCTCCTCTTTTGAGGCATTAACTCACCTTTCATGACATTTTCTTTGTTAGATGAAAAGGTAAAGAGCTTATAAAACCTGAGTCTGGAAGACACTGCTTGACTCGGGCCAGGAGAGCAGTTGCCAGGGCCAGGGTGGCCGGGGCTGCCCTCCCTCCCCTGCGCCGGCGGTGAGCTGGCAGCAGAGCCAGCCTGGCTGCTGCCACATGCTGGGCACGGTCTCCTCACTGCTCTAAACCTCCCCCAGTATTCCCAGCAGAGATTTCCCACTCTGCTGCTCCCCTTTGTTCTGGTCCAGCGTTAGTCCCATAGTTATACCACAGGCCTTTAGTCTCAGAATCTCTTTTTACTCCAACTGTCCTGCAAATTGATGATGCAGCAAGTGCCCAATGGTAAAAGAAGAGCAAATGAACAAACAGGCAATTAAGTCAGAATTTAAGCACAGGATGCTCCAGACGGGTGTTCTGTGGGGCCTGGGTGGTGAACTAAAAAGCTTAGAAATGTCCCTTGTACGGCTGAAGTAACACTTTGCACCCAGCATTTTCTCTGCTGACTTCCAAGGCCCCCCCATGCAAACCAAAACCTTTTACCTGGTACCTGTCGAGGGCGATGGCCGTCAGCGTCAGCGTGGAGACGTGCAGGGAGCAGTACTGCACAAACCGGCTGATGTGGCACATGGCCTTGCCAAACACCCACGTGCTGTTCACAAACCGAACCTGGGGGGAAAACAACGGGTCATCAGCCAGGAAGGGTGCTGAAAACAAACCCACGGGGTAACCCTTTGGATTGCACCTGAGCTGGCACTTGGGCAGCTCCGCCTGAATCCCAGAGACAGACCAGCTGCTCTGGATTTTGAAAGACCTTTACATAAGAGTTTATAAGGTCAGATTAAATGAGTGGTGCTGTCACAGTCCTCTCACAGTGTTTTACTTGCCTGGCAAAGTTGTCTATTAGACTTGATTGTGTTGGGTTCCCGCTTCAGCCCTAGAAGGCCATGCCCAGAAAGCGTGTGACCACCAGGCAGAGCATTCTTGTGAGAGCCTCCCCTCCTGGTTGAGGGACAGCAGATGTTGGCCACTTACCAGGGTGAAAGGCGTGTTGAGCAGTGTGATCATAATGTCAGACACGGCCAGGTTGACGATGAAAAGGCTAGTGGCTGAGTGCATCCTCTTGTTCTTCAGCACCACGTGGCACACCAGCATGTTCCCAAAGAGAGACATGATGATGATGACTGAGTACGCCACGATCAGGAGAGCTTTCACTGTTGGTTTCTGGGATTCTGGCTCATATTTAGCCAGCTCAGCAAATTTCTCCCACTCAACAATGCGGCTGTCTGTCCAGTTGAAGGTGGTCCTGTTGGTTGCTTGGTAGATTGACATGAGTTTGGACAAGGAAGAGTAATGGTCAAACGCCTCAAGAAACCCCATCATCTGTGACCTGTATGGCTGAAGCAGCAAGCGAGGCATAGTGGGTTAGCTTGAGACTCCACTCAGCTCAAGGCCACTGGGATCACAACTCCAGCTGACATAAGTGATCAGCTTCAGCTGCTTGGTTCTCTAGGAAGCAAGAAGATGCAGCTGCCATTACAAACACCACCTTAAAACAGAATGCTGGAGGAAGCCTCTAAGGCGTGATGGGTTCCCCAGGGGCAGAGGCAGCATTGGAGAGCAGTTCCATGGGCTGGTTTGGGACCACACGGTCTCAATCCTTTCATATACAAAGAAGAGCAATAGCTCCACAGGCGAGCTGGAAGAAAGAACTAGTTATTACATGTAGCAAATGTAGGAACACCTTAGGTGGGGTTTGAACTTGTTTTAATCCCACATCAGCTTTTTCTTCTTTGTTCTCACCTGAGTCCATTTTCCCTCCAAGTTCCACAGAAGGCTGAGCTGTTGGTGCTTTCATCCTCTACTTCAAAACACCTGGTTCTCTTCTGTTGAGATGTAAAGGCACAGCTGTTTGAGTGATCATCTTTCAGAGTAGAGGTAGCTTTTGTCTGCATCTAACCCCAGCAGTTGTCCTAAAGCGATTCAGAACCTGGAAATCACACCAGAAGTTAACTTTAGTCTATTTCATATTTTCTGCTCCAAACAACAACTGCATTTGACTTCCAGCATTTCAGAGTCAGTGAGAAACTGTCTTCCCTGCAAAAGGCAAGACTTAGAGGCACACAGCTCACAGAGGAGCCACTCACACCATGTACAAACCAACCCACACACAGCACTCATGCCCAGGAACAATGCCCTGGAGACAAAATCTCTGCTTCCTCACCTTTAGTGAGAGCCATTTTTAGATATTCCTGGTGATTTCAGATTGCATTGATCTATTGATGTTGGACAGAACCTATTAACTCTGCACACTGGTAGTTACGGATACGCTCCATACAGGGGGAGAAAATCATTTAGAAGCTCTGTCGGGTTCTCCAGGAGGGTGGCTGGTTGGTTTGGTACATTGCCATTCCCATCAAGCCCCGTGGCTGTGCGCACAGATCGATGGACCTCACACGGTGAGGGATTATAAAGCAGAGCTTTCGGAGTGCTAAAAGGCTCCCCAAAACCTTCCCTCCCAGCAGACCAGCAAGCTGGGGCAGCCACTCACTGCACAGCAGGTGGTGGCCTGTGGCAGACACCCACCCACCACCCCCAGACCAACACACCACTCCATCCTGACAGTGACCTTGGCTAGAAACACCACCGAGGGGCAGAGACTGTTTTCTGGTGGAAATACCAGGGACTGAGTGTGTTTGTACTCATGCAATTCCAATTTCTGAACAAATCACTGAGTATCTCGAGCTGGAAGGAGTCCATGAGGACTGTCGAGTCCCGCTCCCTTCTCCTCTCAGGGCCGCATAATACCAAATCATGTGACCAAGAGCATCATCCAGGTGCTCCTTGGACTTGACACTCTAGGAGAATAGCAGAACTCAAGGTGATGGAGCTGTAACCTGGCTTTCTAACACAGAATTCCTCCTCAGGCCTTTCTCTACCCAGTAAACCACAACTTTCTAACTGTTGCAGCTCTCAGTGCTGCCTCTGATGAGGCCACAGGTGCAGCAGAGAGGACTCACCTCTTCTCCTGAGGAAGGGCGGGTTCAAATGAGCTGAAAAGCTGCGGTTTCAGCAGCCAGAGTTTACCTCTCGGTTTTTATAGCCTGATACAACCTAAAGGAGCAGAGAGGAGAAGCCCACCCCAGTACAACTTTCCCAGGCTCTCCCATCTCTCCGGCTGCTCCAGCGCCGCTTCCCTCCCGGGGCAGGAACGGCAGCCCCGGTGCAGCGGTTCCACCGGCACGGCTCCGGCAGCCGCGTCCCGCCCGGACCCCGCAGCGCGGTCCAGCTTCCACAGCTCCCCAGCAAACCCCAGCACTTACCCGGCGCCGTGCGGCCCTTCACATCCCACGGGGCGGTGGCGGCTCCTCCGGTCCCGGTCCCGGTCACCGCCCCGCCCCGCACGTGCAGCCAATCCGGGGCCGGGGCGGGGTCACTCCTCCATTCATAAAAAACGCCGCGCGCACGCCCACGGAGCCCCCCGAGCTCCACCCGTAGGACCGGGACCGGGCAGGGCTGGCTCTAGGCCCGCCCCAGAGGATCCTCAACAACTGGGCTGACCCGGTGCCTCGGTCCTTAACGCAGCTTTGCTGGTGTGTGAAGCCCCTTCTGCTCGGTAGGGACAGCTCAGGGTGCTCGTACCCACCTGATCGGTATCAGGAACATGGTTTATCACCGTGCAGGGCTCTCGTACCGATCTGAGCCCCGGGAAACACGGCTTATCTCCAGGCACGTGCACACGAGATTAGAAAGCAGCCCCGTGGGTTAGGGATTCTCTCTTCACCTATTTCTAAGCCACAGGGCTGCAAATACTCACTAGTATATAGAAGAGAGATCCAAAGATGGACTTTTCCAGCACAGAGAACTCTGCAGGAATCTCAACTCGCATGTTCCTCTGGCATTTTAGCAGGTAAAGAGCTACTTACCCGCTTCACGTTACTCTTGCCTTTCAAAAGTATAAGAAACAGATGCTCAATATATGTAGTGCAAACTGTCACTGTTCCCTTTGCAGATGAGCTGTTCATAAGTTCTTGTGAAAAAGGAACAATACTTTTTTCTTCTGAGAGATGTGGCCAATCTCAAAAGTCATGGACAGGAGCTAGAACAACACCTCAGTTTTTTTCTTCCCTGTGTGCTGCCAGAACACATACATGCTGATGCTGAGGATGAAAGTCTGGTCTCCTTCACACATCAATTCCCAGAGCAGCTGGTATGGAAGGTTAGTGCCTGTGCCGCCTTGCTGAAGGTGATTGTTGAAAAGCCCAATTTGAAGCCCAGCGAGATCAGTGGAGATCTTTGTGTTGACTTCTCTAGGCTCTGGATCCACTTGCTGAGTCCTGCTGGGATCACTTGTCCTGGCTCTAGAGCACTCCCTGGTCTCCAGCCACATTTGCAACCTCTGTCAAAGTAAGTAAACAGTGATGATAATATATTTTTTCCAGTTTGGGTGTCTGTTTGCTGTGTAGCAGACTGAGCATCCCAGTTTGCACCACATCAGCCAGAGGCTTTTTGAGAAACTGTTGAAGATCTTCCTAGTAAATAGCAGAAAAAGAGAGCCTACATAGAGGTAAGAATTCCTTCTGCAGGAGGAAAGATACATACATTTGATGTGTCTGTTTCCAGGGAACAGGTTCTTTGCTTAAAATATTGTATTTATTGCTTCCCGGGGTCTCAGAGCTGCTGCAGGTCAAGGCTGTGGCAAAACTCTGGTTGCTTTCAGCAGAAGCAGAATGAAGTCTTGTATTTACTATACGGAGTCTCTTGCCTGAGGGCTCTAGAAAGGACATGCTCAACATTTATTATCATTACAACAAGATGATCCGGTATGCTTCTGCTTCTTCTTTCTCCCCTGAAGTCATTATCATTATGACGGTGAGATTCCCATGCATCTGAAGAGTCATTTCATTATCCTCTCATATTTTTCTTGCCTGGCACATGTTGTTCCTGGTTTTGTAGCTGCAAGGATGATTAGAGAGGAAAGCCATGAGTTCAGTCTAATCAAATTTCCAGCAAAATCCCAGGTGTGTTATCTTTCTCCAGGTGTGAATTATTTAACTACAGGTGTGTGCTAGAACAACCTAGTGCAACACTAGAGCACTCTCTGGTTGAGGAATTCAGACTGGATTCATTATAGTTGCTGCATTCAGCCTTCCTCTGTACAACAATAACCCTTATTAACCCTCCCAACAGGGGACAGAGGCTCTTTCCTTTGCAGTTGGTCTCACTATTGCCCACTCATGCTACTGCTTGCTTCGGCTCTGGATAGAGTATAGGCAAGAAGCTGGATGCCTGCTACTCCTCCTGGTTTTTCCTCTTGCCCTGAGTTACTGCCCTTCTGCTCAGTGAAGGGGGAAGAGGAAAAGATTGACCAGGAGCTGCTCACCTCTGTAGGCTTCGTGGTGGCTGACATTGACTTTCCATGCTCAGCTGGCCTGCACACAGCCTCCTGCTGGTCCCCACTGGAGGCACTGGTCGAGGTGGCTCTGCAGAATATCACCCCTGGGTCCCAACACTGCTGCTGCAGTCAATGCTCATGCATACACCTCAACGACTTGATGAACGGAACATCTCAGACAGTTTGCAACCTGAAATCCAAGCAGAGAATAAAATAATGGTCAGCCATGTTCCCAAAGGCACAGCTCAAAGCATTTGATTGAAATCAAGCTATTTTAAAGGAATTCATAGCAATGACACGAGTGTGCCTTTGCTTTAATGTTCCCATGACATTGATGCTTTGACTGACATGGGTGCTGTGCACTCTGGCCTTTGCTCTGCTCCAGCCACCTCCTGTCCCAAGGACGCTTGACGGAGCTTCCAGTCCTGTGTTCTCTGTCATTAGACAAGTGTCCAGTGGATGGTTTTCTGCTTTTTTACCTATTAAAACATTTTAGGAGCAGGAATGGCTGTTGTGGAATGAAATACTGAGACCTTTCTGCCTGTATTTCTCAGGCAAAATTCCAGTTACCTGCCTGTCTCTGTAGAGACTCTGCAGGCTGGAGATATTAAAGACATTCAGTATCTTTCCTTCTTGTGTCTTATTTCTAAATGCCAGAAGGTCTCTCTGTTTCCTGGAGGGCTAGATGACCTCTAGACAAATGAATTAATAACACCACAGATACAGAGGCACCGGGGGCATTGTAACTTAGGAGCTGCAAGATCTCCTTTTGCTCTCAAATATTGGTGTCTACTCTGTTATCATCACCAGATTTTAAGGCACAAAATGTATAGCTGAGCCTCTGAAATACTTATTATCAAGCCTTATACCTGCATACCCTGTTTCATATGCCTGGCCAGGCAACATGTAGGTCCCTCACCCCTTCTTGCTCCTGAGACACATTAAAAAAACAGCTCAGGTTTACCCAGGGGGCTGGCAGCACAGCCTGGGGTTGAGTTAATCACTGGTGAACTGCAGGGCAAGCTCTCCTGCACCAGATCCATCCCTTCGTGTCCTATTTCAGCTGAGTTGGTCTCACCAAGCATGGACCACAGGCAGAGCAGCCGTGAGGAGGCTCTCCTAGCCTGGGATAAACACACCAGGCTTCTAAACAACCCACATTTCACATTTAAAACAGAAACTACAATCAGATTTTAAATTCATCTGCTATCTTGAGTCAAATTAAAATTCAGGTGGCAGGAACGGTGAAGCACAAGCTAATCTTCCACTGATATTCAGGCACAAATTCCCCGGGGTCGGAGTACAAGCTGGTATTCACTGCCCAGCTAAATGGGAACAGAGCTTTTAAACACATTATTTTGAATTAAGGTCTGCCATTAGCATATATTCTAAATAACACTTATATTCATCACTAGCAAGTGGGTGGAGGGATAAGTTTTACAAAATGGGCTTCAATAGGAGAAATAAGAAAAGTGCAACAATGCAGTAGCAATTGCATTTGATTTTCTGTAGACAGTTACAATTTAGACTTTATTATTCAAAATACAAATGGCAAGTATGTAATAGCCACTAATAATGGAACTTCAGAGCAGTTGGAAAAGAAAGGCTTGAAAATGGATTTGATAGTCCTTGAATTTTCAGCTGAAAGGCTTGGATGACTGAACAAAGAAAACCAATATGACATTGTAAATCTGCTGTCTCCCTGAGATGATGGGTTTTGTCTAGTGACTCCACTGGAGTCTTGTTATTCAGCACTGATTTATTTTTTCACATCATACAGGATGCCACTGACAGCACGTTCAGTTCTTGCCTTATAGCTGGCCACAAGATGCCCTTTGTGATATGGAAACCCATCAGATAACAGTGAGAGCCATTCCCACCTGTGCCTCCCAGTGCTCCCGGCTGGCTCATGGTGGGTCTGCAACCTGCTGTCCCCCAGATCAAACAGCCCATGCGGGTGGGAAGACCAAGCCCTGCGACGCTCTCTGAAGAATGCATCTTCCTTTGCTGTGGTAGATTCTTGGATTCAGAGGCCTCCGAGCCTTTAACACCCCGTAGTGTAAGTTTTCTTCCTAGGAGGTCCTTTAGTTGTTCTCCACCCTCTGTGTAGGAATTTAGGACAGAAAAACAAACAGAAAGAGTAAACAGGGATGTTCCCAAGTTCAGGTGAGACCATGCTAAAACTAAGCCCACACTTCACTAAGTTCACAAGAAGCCCTGTTGCCTTTGATGAAAAGCTCAAAGCCTGTTCATTGTCCCAAAACCAAGCCTGTCTTTGAGTGTCTGGCAGGTTCCCAAAGCAGAGAGCTGGAGCTGCAGCCAGGCTGTGCAGCAGAGACACTGTCACTTTGAACCCTCCTGGAGGTGGCTGAGATCAGGAGGCAAGAGAGCTGGCAGACACCACAGGGACTCTCATTCGCACCTCACCCATCACAAGCCAAGGAGACAAAGCCTGAGATTTGGATGCATTTGACAAGGTGAGGAAAACTCAGCTAGCACCTCAGCTGTACGTTTCCCTGGCTCTTCAGTTATGGCCTCCTGTAATGGCTCATCATCTCTGCTCCTTCTAAAGGCCTAATTAATCTAAAGGCCTGATAGGTTTGCTGGGTTGACTCACACACCAAAGGAAGGGAGGAATGACAAAAGATGAGACTCAAAAAGTAGTGGTAGGATATATACTTACTTCAAAACTCTGTCCCTTTGTGCAGCTCTGACCAAAGGAGCTGCAGAGGATGGAGGATGCCGAGGCTTTGGTGGGTTTCTGAACAGGAGAGGAGACGAGCACGTCTGCAGCATGTTCACAGGGAGGATGGGGACAAAGCCTTCACAAAGCTGAGGTTCAGAGGGTGATGGGAGGGCTCTGAGCACCACATCACTCTGTATTCGAAAACAACTGTCAGCAGAAGCAAAAACAATCGGGAAAGGAGGGGGTGTTGACAGTTACTCACTCTGACACATTTAATACTCAGTTTTCAGCTAATTCAGTCAAAAGAGGTTATGAAATTATAATAATGAGATCTGAAGTGCATACTTCAAATGGTGCTTCCCCAGGAGGCCTAATGAGCTGAAATACAAAATTACTGATTATCATGCTTTTAATTTCTAAGTTAAACCTGCCTTACCACCAAGAGAATAGAAAATGGCAAAAGTGGCACCCTTTCTAAATGGGCTCCAGGTGCAATCCTGGTTATTTTACATCCGACTTCTAAGCAGACTGAAAAACAGGACTAATACACAACTGGAGAAATGTGATTGACTGGAGGAAAAGTCCAGACATATTTGTTTCAGACAGAAGATCTCCTTGCTGGAAGGAGGCAATATGGATTAGGAGGACCTCCTAGGTACAGACAGTGTCCCCAGGAGGATTCCAGATGAGTTTCTCCACAGAGGCTCTTGAATTCTTCAGGACAAACCCAGCAGCAAAAGAGGAATGACTTAACCGCTCTGAAACGAGGAGGGCACTTCTCAGCATTGTGCAAAGCTTTGCTGAGCAGTGCTGGGACTTTCCCAAAGGGCTGGCCTTCAGGTGCTGGAAAAACACCCTGGTTCAGCCATGCAGTTATGCAGCACCACGCTCCCACCTCTACACCTCCAAGTAAATAAACATTTAGGGGCTCGAGTGTCTTATCAAAATGCAGCACTTGAGAAAATTGGAGCCTCAAAATCTCAGGTCTGAGGAGCTAAATAAGAGCACTGAGGAGTGATCTCTCGACCTGGGATCAAGCAATACAGAAAGATTTGCAAAGCCACTTAGAGACTGAGATTTCTGTAACAGTTGTGGACAAGGTAGTAATTTTCCATTCCTTTCCTTACTGGTACAGAATCCTAAACACTCCATCAGGCAGTAGACACACAAACCACCCAGCTAGTGTGTGGCTGTGGAGTACAGCCAGCCAGCATCCCTGGTGAAGGGTGCTCCTAGCTTCAGTAACTGGGCAAAACATATCACATGTGCAAACTTTGGCTCTTGTATCTGCAATATTTTGTACAACTTACCCAAATGGCAGCAGTCACACTGTGCGAGGTTAAGGCCCATCAACCTGCATTCCACTGCTGGGGAAACTTGGGGCAGGTTTTTTTCCTCTTCACTGTATTAGTGTACTGTTTGCTATGGAGGGAAAAAAAAATAGAAAAGCATAAATACAAATTTTTGTAAGGCAGTGTGCAGGAGTTGGCAAAAATGGAAAGGGAATACATGAAGGTGTCCCACCTCTTGTGGGTTCCTGGTTCTCTGGTCTCTCACCACCAGCCCCATGCTGCCTTTGGTGGCTGGAGCCTCTCCCATGGAGAACCCAGTCATGTTCTGCAGCCACAGGGACTGAACCCAGCTCCAGGCACCCAGGGGACCTTCCCACACACGCTTCCTTGGGTTTGTTACCTCCAGGGAAATACCAATTGCCATCTTCTGCTGAATTCCTGCTTAACTCAGCTTAAGGAAAAAAACATGCAACTTTATTAAACCAGAAGATTACGTTCTTACAAAAAAAAGAAAGAGAGAAAACACCTATCATTAGCAAGCACAGCCAGTGAACCCTCCCATGCTATTGTGCCAGCAGCAAGGGTCACATCTCAGACTCCATGGCCGGTGTGTGGCAAGAGCATCAGCTGAGTCCCAGCTATCACCCTCTGGACTGTGGGACTTCTGCAGGGGTTGGTTCCCTTCCTTGGCCAAGGTGGAAAATGTTCTTCTTGCCACTAGGTTCAAATGAAGCTTCAAATTTCTGAAGCTCTCAGGTTTCCCTCCAGATTTAGGGGAGTTTTGCTGAGCTGTTGGGTACCTGTCAGAACAGATGAGAGACTGTTAGACCTCACTGAAGCTGAGGAACCTCTGGTACAAGGAGAGGTTTCAGGAATGCTGATTTCCTGCTTCTGTTCTTTATTGCTCGAGGGACTGATCTAAATCACAAACCTGTGGGGTTCCACCCTTTCCAGATGTGAGAGCAATCATTACGAAACCCTTTCTTGCTTGGAGAGGAGACATTAACGATCCCACAGGTCTGCTGCTGCTGCTGCTTACCATGCAGCTTTTCCAGGAAACTGCCCAGGATAGGAGAGAAAGGAGCCTTGCTTGGGCAGAGGATGCTCAGAGAACTGCCCGCTCCCTCCCCAGGTGTCCCACAACGCACCCTGGACCGTGTACGTGAGGCTGCCAAGCATCCCGTGTCAGAGAGAAGAGACCTGCACATCACAAGAGTCTCTGGGTGGGCAAGACACAGCCAGGGAGCGAGAGGCTGCTGCTGAAGGCTTTTCCCAGGAGGAAATGCAGAGCAGGAGTTCAAAGCCCTCAGTCAGTTTAATGCTGTCCTCCTCGGCGCCAAGGCCAGCACCAGGACCTCTGGAAAGCCTGCCCGGATTGTCTGTGCATCAGCCTCCCTGGCAACCTGCTGCTCGTGTCAGCCACGCTTCATTACACCGGGTGATGGATTCATCTGTGTGTTTGGGGCTTGTCCAATCTGGAACTCAGGTCCTATCCATTTCTCTTCCAGTTTTTTTTTCCCCTGTCCTAGATGACACCTCCATCAGGAAACTTCAAATTGAAAAAGTCCCTTCTGCTTCTCTCTCTCTCTGCACTGAGGCACTCGGCTCGAGTGGCCGGGGGGATCAGGTGGATATACCTTTGAAGCATTTCTTCTTTTTTTCCAGTGGCTATAGAGAGCTTGGGATTTCAAGCACATGAGTGTTCTGTGTTTTCTGATTCACTGATTAACTTGGCAAGCGCAGGAGCCAAACCTTTCCCAGAGGCAAATGAATGGCTGCAGAGGAGGAATACCAGGAACCTCTTTGTTAGCTTAAGAATATGAACGCTTAAAACTGAAGAGACAGGCATTTCCTTTTTGTATAGAAAACCTAGTTCCAAGTGCTGGGCCTGGGGAGCAATTTTCCTCTTTCTATTCAATTCATTTGTGCTAATCAGCAGGGTATAATCTCAGTGGAAAAGGACAGCTGCAGGTCAGTGGCCCTGGTCACTGATGTGGCTTGCTGAGATGGAGGGACAGCTGGCTTGGAGCAGCCTAAACTGATTTATGGACCTGAACCCTAAAATCCTTCTGTGAAGAAAACAGTCACCTGCTGTCAGAGTGGGGGACCTGAGAGGAGAGCAGAGATACACCCCGGGGCTGGCGCCGTCTGCCTGTTTCTGCAGCCTGAGCCCTCCCCTCTGGCTCAGGACACCTCGGAGGAGCAGAAAGGGCTGTTGCAGTTGCTTGGGAGCCGTGAATGAAGATGGGCCAATGTTCTGCTTTGCCTGCAGTTCAGGTGGAGTTAAACAGACAACTTCCCCATGTGAGAGAAGTCATTATCAGAAAAACTTTCTAAATCTAAGGGTAGGTTTGGAAGCAGCTCTATCTCCACATCTCCTCCTTTGCCTGTTTCTCGAAGGCTTTGAACTATGTGAGATCTCCTTTTACAGGCTGCAACAAAACACTCCCTTTCTACAGGGCTCAGCAATTAATACTAATCTGAACTCTCTGGAGAGTATCAAACATAAAAGGGAACCAGAAGACACAGGGCAGCTCTTCACAAGCTGTGAAAATGCTTTTGGAACTGCTGCAAGTAAAGTCACCCTGGATGCTCAGGGAGCTTATCGCTGGGGTAGAAAAGAGAGAGATTTCCTGGGAACGTCCTCAGACATTTGTTTCACTAAGATGCCAGAAAAACACCATCCCAGCTCTTACAATCTTCTGCCTTGAGCTCTATAGGATTGTCACTTTCTTACCAAACCAGGAAAGACAGAAACAAGCTTTCTTGAAAAAAAAATAAATTATGAACAGGTACAAAAAGTTTGCAAGGACAGACAAATAGGCACTGCTGGTGATGCTGAACAGATGGGACATGGGAAGGGAGGAGGATTCCTCCTGGTGATGGGGTGTGCTGCCCCCTCCATCCTTTCCTCCAAGCTCATCCTCGTCTGCTTCTTGCCCTTTAACATAACCCAGTCCCCATGCTTTTATTTTTCCATATCTGAGCACACACTTTGGTTTTAATGCTCTTTTAGCATTAAAAACTGCACCCAGGCATTGATAACCAGGACCTCTAAAACAGAAAGTGAAGGTAACTGCAGATGAGCTAATCTGTGTATTCAAGATGCCTTTTGAGATTGCAGACTGTATATCTATCATTTCCTTTAAAGGATGCCAGAAAGCAGGATATTTTCAGAGAATTTAATTGCCTTTTAGGGCTGTAGGCAATAGATTGCAACAAATTGTTAAATTTGTACCTCTGTTTGCAGGCTATTTCACTACTGAAGTGAGATCATCACAGAGAAAAAGAAAAGAAATACCAACATAGAATTATTTTTTTAAAACCCAGATCAACATCTTTAATGCTGGATCACTCAAGTAGACAGCAGATGTCCTTCATTTTGCTCTTTGGGTGATGTCTGAATAACTTCTCTCCCAATGCTTCTATGCTGTCCTGCGTGTGTCATCTGACCAAGCCACAATGTTCTGCTCAAAATAGTGTGGTCCTGACTCAGCAGAAAACAGGAAACGATGATTAACTCCGTGCATCACCACAGCCCTGGCCACGCAGCCCAGAGACAGGACAACGAGTGCAGAGAAAGGGGAAAATACATTCTGGAGCTGTTAAGTGGAGAAGCACTTCAGAGTCTCCTCAATTCTCAGAGAAAGCAAGATTGCTGCCCCATTTAGAGAACCTTTTGTTTCTCCTCCTGAACAGAACAGGCTCATCAGAGCTGCTGCTGTGTGAAGCTGGAGGCAGAGGCTCCAGAGGCTCCCAGGACCAGGGTGGTCCCTCTCCCCACCATGAGGAGCTGGCTGGAGGAACGCCAAAGGATGGATTTCCTAGCATCACAAAATAGCATCTCTCTGGGCATTGCAGATCATTTATTGGGATAATGAGCAATGCAAAATGGGCAGCTTCAGCTGGCACAGGATAATCTGATGCCTTTGAATTCTCACAGTTCTGCAGCTGTGCTCAGAGAAGGAAGAGTTGTGCAACAGCCTTACCAAGAACAGAAGAGAAAGGTATCACAGAAAGATTCACAGGAGAGAGAAATCACTCCGTGACTTTGAAAAGCAGACAAGAACAGGCAATTATACTTCTATGGGTAGAAAATGAGGCTTTTAGTTGCAAAGTGAAGTCTAAAATCCTGCTAAAACTCTTCAGTGCTTCAAGATGTGGGGACTGAAACTTTGGCTACATGCCTGCAAAGACCAGAGCCCCTTGCAAGGTGCGAACCCTGAGCTGGAGGAAGCCAGAAAAGCACATTAAACACAACCAGCCCCGTCTCTGCCTCCCCACAGCCCACCAGCCCCAGCTCTCTGCAGCCAAGGACTCCCTCCATCTCATGGTGTTTCTCCTGACCTCCCACACACCGGGCTCCTCCACCCAGAGCCAGGAGCAGCCTCATCCCTCCATGAACTTCTAGGGCTCAGGTGCCAGAAAAGCTGCTCAGAGGTGGGATTCCCTGGGAGATCTGCCCCATTTGCCAGCACGTGTGGGCAAAAAACATCCCTGCAGGGAGGTTTATTAAATGCCCAACAGTTTGTGCACAAACCACGGTGTAGATGACACCACAGGGAGCACCACTGGGAATTTCTTCCCTTCAGGTACTGGTCTCCAGTGATGTTAATTAGACTCCCCTGGGGCCCAGGCAGCTTTACTTGAGCTCCTCCCAGTATTTAAGGTTACTAAAGATGAAGCTTTTTTATTCTACATCATATTTTGCAGTGTAAACCTGCTTACAGATCTTTAAGGCTGTGAAGGAATTATCAGACACCCAGGAAATGCTGGATAATCTGTACCTCTTCTCATTTTCTATGACCCTCTGGCAAATTGCCCTGCAGTTTCCTGCTGGTATGCTGCTAAAATAGAAGAAAAATTGTTTCCTCATGAATCAGCACAACCAGTATCTTTTGCTTGTTTTATCTGGCTGAGTAATTTGTTGTTGGGAGGGAGAAAGCTGTACCCATGATCTCATGAAACATCCACAGTCAAACACCCACAGACATGAGGGAAGGCGAGTGACTCTTGACCTGGGAGCCAAATATTGAGACACATTTCTAATTACTCTTTCCAGCTATCAGCTTTCCATCTACCAGCACTCAGGCTCTGCTGGGGTGCACAGGCAGCATCTCCCAGGGTCTCAGGGAGCAAAGCTCTGTGGGTGGCTGGGGGAGCACCGGGGCCCTTGGTCACAGGTGGCAGACGGGTCCCCTTTTGGTGCTGCTGACTGGGATGGGGGCAGAGTCCACCCACTGCAGAGAGACCACTGCTGCTCTGCCCTGCACGTCTGGGAGGTTAAGAGCTGCTTTGGAGGCAGAAAGAGCAGGATGTGACATGGTGACCTTAAAAAAAGGCTTATTTTCATTAACAGAGGAAGAACACAGACAAATATTTCTTTCCTGCTGGCAGCCCTCTGTATGGTTCGCAGGCATCACATGCAAGGTGATTAACAAGCCTGGAATCTAATTCTTGGTCTGTCACAGCACCGGGAACAGAGCCCACACATCACTCCGAGCTGTGGGACCTGCTTCCCACAGGAGAACCCCCAGTGCTCACTGCTCCTGGCTCCTGGGTGATGATAACAGGCATGGAGCAAAGCTGGGGGTGCAGGAGCGGTACAAGTTGGAGACAAAGGGAAGCTGGGATTTATTACTGTTTATGATCACATTAACCAGAGGATGCACACTCTTTACAAGGGGCTGGTCACAAGGACCACCATGTACAGCAATTAAAAGCTGGCCATGCTGAGCTGTCCTGTTACTCTCACCTGCATCCTGGGATCCTGGGATCCCGGACACACAAGCTCAGCCTCCCTGTGGTGCATATTTGAAAGGTCAGGATCTGACTCATGACTCTACCATGGCGATATTTTTGGCTCCCTTTTAATCATTTTCTCCTGTACAT
Organism: Brachypteracias leptosomus; assembly: GCA_013401335.1. Taxonomy (NCBI): domain Eukaryota; kingdom Metazoa; phylum Chordata; class Aves; order Coraciiformes; family Brachypteraciidae; genus Brachypteracias; species Brachypteracias leptosomus. Next base: position 86,300 of record VYZX01002657.1, on the reverse strand, counting down.
TTCATGTACCACCTGCCAGAACTTCTTGTCCTCCCAATTATGGTGAAAATAGATTATTAGTAATAGACTAATTGAAGAACTACTTTGGAATTATTGATGAACACAGAATCTAGTCCAACAATATTAATTCCTCATTCATATTCCTTGCTCCAATGCTGGTATGCGGATGTTGGACCAGACTTTCTACATTAGCTGGAAGGGAGATCACTTTTGTCTGCTGCTATGAATATTTATCTTTAAATCCCGATGTTTCATGTTAACTTGTTTTTAAGACAAAAAACCCCATCAGTAGGATTCTTGCTATTAACATGCAGTCTCCTTTCCATTTCCACTGACAGAACCATCACTTTTCTGTACTCTGCAGAAAACTGGTGCCCTGCTCCTTACACCCCACGGTCTCACTGCATCAGCCAGAGGCATTCCAGTCCAGATCACCTGAACTCCCAAATCTTTGACATGAACTCATATTCCTTAATCTAGACCCATCATGCCCAGCTATTTCACTCCTGAGAGCCCAAAAATTTTAAAACCACATTTCCTCTGCAGCAGTTTTATGCCACATTAATATCATGTCTTTTATGTCTCATTATTTGGCAAATGTTAATTCATACCCAGCCCTCCTGTGAAGCAGAGAAATCACCATCATTTACTTCATTTTGTGACAAGGAGACAGTGGAGAAATCAAGTGATTTGCTGAGGGCAAAGAGGGAGAATCAGTCCTAACAGGGGAGCAAGAGCTCATCTCTGAACCATCCCTCTCCTCAGCATCCCGAGTGCCAGGCATCCTTTTTTGGGTGGCCAGCACAGAGACCTGCATCACTCTTCACTGACGTCTTCTATTCTATGGAAAAGACTATGTGGAATAAAACAAACACTGGGGTTGCCCAGGTGTTAGAACAAGAGGGGAAGTTGCCTTCCCTTCCTCTTCTGTGCCACGGCTCTGACAGACCCCGTGTCTCTGCCTTCCCAGAGGGCAGGGCTTTCTCAGCTGGTTTGATTTTTGCCAGGTGACACGTCTGACACAGGAGCAGCTACCAGGTCCCAGCTGTCACAGGGTTGAGCTGCAGTGATTGTGCCAATGATACTTGACTCTGGAACAAAACAAGCACTCTCCCCAGTCCCTGGGCATCCTTTTTTTAATGCTAGAGGTACTGGAAACTCCTATCTCATTTGGCAGAAGCCTGGATCGACAAGAATTGCATCTCAGCTTGAGGAGGTGTCAAGAAAGATATTTTTGAAGTTCTGGACAAGCTCAGTCAGTGAAGTGCAATTGCTATGAAAAACTGTTTGTACAGAAGACTGATTTTGTTGCACACATACAGGACATACACATCACTGCTGCACTCCTCAGATCCAGCCAAAAGACCAAGCAGAACATGCACAGCAGTGTAGGGGAGATGCTCTCCTGCTACTAACACCTCATGGATAGTTATTGAGGCTTGAGAGAGGGGGAAATTATCTCACTGTACAACTAAGACACTTTTCCTTTTCTGTTTCTCTCATTTCATTTTAGAGGGGATTTTATTTCTCCACTGCAGTATTCCTGGTCTTTTGGGTATGTGTTTAGCTTTCCAAGAAATGTATCTATTAAAAGAGTTTTCTCGTAGCCTGAGGTATGATTTTCCCACCAAAAAAACCACTCTGCCATAAAAATCATGTTCATTGATTGACCAGTTGCTGAAGGCTGAGTACAATTAATGAGATTTGTCTACTATTTAGAACTCATGCATGACTAGGGCAAGGGGAAGTATTTAAGACATGAAATGTTTTTTCCACATGAAGAGCTGAGAGTTAAAATAGCATTAATAGCAGAACTGGGCTACAGCAGGCTTCCATTCCCAGGCTATCAAGAAACCCAAACATATAATTCATGGTACTTTTGGTGTCAGTTTCAAATGCTTTAGGTTTTGTTAAACAATTAGCAAAAAAAAAAGAAAAAGACTGCAAGAAAAAGAAAGGCTTTTCTGATCATTCTTTGACTGCTTCAATGTGATTTGTTCCCATTTGAACAGCAGCACTCACCTGGACTGCCAGCCCTTCCCATCCCTGCTGCCACTGGTCTGGGAAACGCATGGCTGGTGGCACACTGGGGACACTCCTGCTGGTACCTGGGGCTGTGCCAACCAACCATCATCTCCCTACTGGCAAACACCATTCTTTCCATCCACCTGCCTTTCCAACGGTGGGAAGAATCTCTTTTCTGTGTCCTACCCAAACTAGCAGCTTCCTAAGCATGCTGCCTCTTTCCAGAGCATGTGGCTTTAATGGCAAAACAGAGGAAGCTGAGGTTATTAGGAGCAACAGAAGAGGCACCTTCAAGGGCTAGATCTTTCTGACACTCCTTCTGCTGCTGCAGTATTCCCTCAAGATGGATGGTGACACATGCATGAGGGTGTCTGGCCCTTTAAGCCTTGATCTGAAATGTAATACTTCAAGAATATGATGGTTTAAACAATTTTAGTCAGTGAGTCAGTTCCGGATTATCAGCCTACAGAGGGAGGGCAGTGACTCTCCCTCGTAAATTAGTAACCAACCAGCCCTCGCCTTTGATGAATGTTATTTTTAAGACTCATCTCACTTATTAGCTCCAAGTACATTGCCCATTAATCACTGCAAAGGAATATTGCACCCTCCTCCCCTGACAGCTTTATTCCTGGGATAACTAGCTCAGCATCACCAGAAAATAAAGAGGGAGAAGGAAAGAGTAAAGAAGTGGTCCCACCAGACGCATGGGGAAGTAGGTGTTGTTATGGGAAAGTCATCCCAGTGATGGGAAGAAGTGCACAAGTGCTTGCAAGACTTCCAGACCTAAAAATATTAGAAAACAACCAAACCTCTGCCTGTCTTCAAAGTTTGCCTGGCTTGAGATAAAGGAGAGGGAAAGGTCCTGGGTCAAAACGTGAATGGTTCAGAGCCTGGGCAGAGCAGGCTCTGGTTGCCTCATCTGATAGCATCAGGGTGATTGTCACACACCCTCTATATGAGCTGTGCTTATTTCCATTGCCTGCTGCTGTCTCACCAGTATTTAACTCCTCCACTGCTTAAGTGAGCTTCTCAGTTTGGCCGTGAGTCTGTACCTCTGTTGTTCCCCACAAGCTCTGATATACTGAGGAGGATTATCTGTTAGACTGTGACAGTAAATGAAGCTGCTGAGGAACGAGTTCATTGCACACAGCTTGGATTTCATATCTCAGTTTCTAGAAACTAGTTTCTTTTTTTCTAGAAACTGAGAGAGTCTGTGATTATCCCTAAAGTAAGCTTGTGATACCAGTGAAGAGCCTCGGGGTCTGACTGAGCAGAAAAAAGCCATCCCAGAAAGTTCAGTGAATATTTATTGTAACTCGCAAGGCAGGATGGAAGGGTGGCGACTGCAACAGCTGCCAAGATGTGATCCAATCTCCTAGGATCTCAGATCAGATTTATTTGTGGTCTAATTCCACTAGTTTCTGTGAAGATGGGAAAGGTTTGCCCTTCACATCCAGTATCTGTGAAGGGAATTATCTTTCAAGTGAGGCTTGTGTATTTATGTACATTCACACATGTATGTATATACACACATCATACACACATTTTCAAGGACAAAGAAGGGGAACCACACACCCTGACACTGTGGAACCAGAGGCTGATGTTGTTTCCTACTGGATCCAGAGCAGAGGGCTTCACCCTGGTTCCAAAGGGCTCCCAAAGTGGTGGGCTCTGCCCACTCTGCAGGTTCTGGGCTGTCTCCAGAGGACACTGCCCAGATGCTCTGGTTCCACTGTGACGCGGTACTGGAGGAATGCTGGTGGCTCATAGCTGATTACGTGCTCACAGCATCACTTCTATTTATTCCTCACAGGCTTCATGCCACTCTAGTGCTGGCTCAGCTCAGACAAGCTAAAGCACATGCGTATTTGGAACAGTGTTTAAAACTCTGAACTCTTCCAGGTGAAACCCTGCTTTCTGGAAACCCCTTTTCTGCCTTCCCAGGAGTATTTCGAAATTTCTTGAACCCATTCTCCTGTTCTGAGACTCCTCCTGTACTGGAATCATGTTTGGAGATTGGTCACTTGAGGAGCTAGGCAAGATTTACAAGAGTCATAGAAAGTGCTGGTCTTGTGGATTTGCTCGTTTGCTCCAAGTTTGAGGACCCCATGGGCAACACTGCTCCTGTTACTGCTTGTTGCTGCTTCAAACCATTAACTTCTTCATACTAGAAGTTAACAATTGTCTACTGACATTCATGGGAAGGTGAATCCTCTTCCCTGATCCTATAGATGCAGGAAAAGTTTCATACAAATTTTTAAAGCCCTGATCAGAGCTAACTGAAATTTGTTTCAATAGCCTTAAAGATCAAGTAATAAAAGGCCATGGGGATCTTCCCATGAATTTCACTGGGCCCAGCAAAACACCACCAATAGCTTTACAATCCTTTTTTTCCCCCCCATTGTTTCTGCATTTCACCTTCAAGATCTTTTTTTCTGTGCCTTACATTGTATTACTTGAAGTGCTCCCTGAAGAAGTAAAAGACTGTCACGCCGTTATTAGACTGGCAGGTTCATTAGCAAAGGCATTAAAATCAGGATTGAATGTTTAAAAATTAATAAAGCCAAACTGCAGGTATCCAATGCCTTTAGAACTGCACAGGATGCAGAGGAGAGTGGGGCAAGTGCCTGCCTGGCTGCACAGGCGGCCCCCGAGGAAGTGATTTTCCAGGGGCAGAGGACTGCTGAGCAGGAACAAAGTCTGTCTGGAGCAGGGAAGGGTTTCTTTCATCACTGACTTGCTAACTTAATGAGGAAACCTTTAAACTAAGACTGATGAGGTCAGTGACATAAGCCTATAGGTGGGTCCAAACCACAGAGCTCTGGAATGAAGCCTGAGCACGGGTAGTCAGGGTTGGGACAAGGAGGGAAATAATGGCTCATTTTTGTTCCCCCTCTTTGATGTCTGTCCCCTAATGAGAGAAATACACAAGCAAGGCACTTGCCAAGTACAGCGGAAGATTCCTATACAAAAAATTCAAGTTGTCTGCAATAGGAAAATATTATAAACCAAGTTTGTTTGGTTTTTTCAAAGCTGCCCCCGAGGTCAGAATCACAGCCCCTGTTCCCCAGACCTGCCTGGAGCCCTGGGCAGGGTAAAGCTCTAGGTTTATTGAGCTGCACAACGCGGGTAAGAGCAGCCCAACCAGCACAGTGCTTTGAGGGGTTCAGGAAAGCAGTGTGTGGGGAGAAACGTGGTGGGGACCACAGGAACAGGGATCTCCTGCCATGCGGAGAGGCCAAACGGGCACTGGGGGTGTCTGGCTCTTCAGGTAGACACAAAGGCACCAGAGGAACAAGGACAAAAAGTGTTTTAATAGGCAGGTATTTGTTACCACAGGAAGAACAAAATGACTTAGTTCATCTAAGAATTTCATCCCACTCAGAAAATTGAACCAATATTTTTTTTACACACACACTCTAATTACCAGGGACACTAGCACATCATCTGAGCTTCCTAGACTGAAAGTATCACAGGCTGCATGTTACCAAGTACCTTGCTCTGGGAGCTGCTGCTCAAAACCCAGTCAGCTTCTGCAAATTAAGGAAAGGCAAAACCATATTTTATCTAAGTGGTGACTGAGTTCACAGCAAAAGCTTAAACATAGACTTCAAAAAGTCTTCCAGAAGAGAACAGACACTCTGGAGCAACCCTTCAGTGTTTTGTGTTCTCTTTTCCTGCTCAAAAGAAGAGCCACAATAGAAGCAAAATTATCATATCAACTTCCAGCCCTCACAGGGAGCCCCAGGGTGGCTCTTCTCAGCAGAGCAGGGAACCAAAGCTCAGCTCTAATCCCCAGAGAAGGCCCCTAGCACACATCTGAACCTGCTCCTGGAGACACAGGGGAGGGCAAAAGGTCCTTGAATTTCTGCTACCCAGTTATACCTGCATTTACACCTCACAGTGCCTGGCTCTCTATATCAAGGGTGTTTCCCCAAAATATCTTCCGCTGGTACATATCATGACAACAAGAGACAGAGGAATCTGGCTCAGTATCTATTCTCTAAATTTTTCTAAGGCAAGCTTATCACTACCTGTCCTCTTGCAGGGCAGGAGACCAACTCAGGAAATTGGGGAAGAAGCATGAAGAAAAGAAAGAAAGAAAAAAAAAAAACAGAGAAAGCCACTTGGTGGCAATGAGCTCACCCTTCTCTGAGAGCTGGAGAGGATGAATCCAGCCACCTGCTGGGAGCAGTGCAGGGTGCTGAGGAACCAGAGACAAACCAGTGGGCTCTTAGAAATAAGTCCCAGGTGACGAGCTGCAGCTTCCAAGGGAACACCCAGCAGCACCTGAAGGGGATCACCACCATCACACCTGGTAGGGTCAGGGTCTTCAACAAGCTGTGATTCCTTTTCTTACATTACTCAACAGTCTCCACAATCTCACCAGACATCCCAGTCAGCTGCCAGCATTTTGTAACCTAAATGCACATTTATACTTTGAAAAAAAAGTCATGATTTCTTAAAGCAGTGAGTCCCAATCAGCCACCTCATCCATCCCCACCCATCCTGACAGTGATGACACCCTGCCCTCCCCGGGCTGGACACAGTTATCCTGCTAAACCCCAGGAAGGTTTTCTATGCATTTAGACAACCTAGAGGGCACTCCCATCAGCTTCATCTAACACAGGGCAAAAATATTTGGGGGTGACCTCTCACCAGAAGTCCACTTTAACTCTGGGGTGTGTTGGAAAGAGGAGAAGAGGAACAATTCTGGGGTTCATGCAAAGTTGTTCCTTCCTGCAGAGCTCTGGCTTTAGCCTCTGAGCCCTGAAGCATCTCTCCAAACACAAGGACTGCAGCCTGGGTAAGTGGCTGTGAGTAGTCTCATCTGGCTGATATTTCCCCGAATTTATCAACTTTTAACTTTTTGATGACCTCCCTGAGTAAGTACAAACACTGTAAATAACTCTTGAAAGCAGGAGCTGGTGACGTGCGCCAAAGCAGCTGTCAGGAGCCTCATTCCAACTCGAGATGATGGCAGATTCAAAGCATTTTTAATAGTGCTTCTGACTTATTGCTTTCTAAAAGAAAAAGGAAAAGAGAAGATGTACATAATGCGAACTGTGTGTTTTGCTTTTGTAATGCACTTTAGTTGAGTGCTCTGCAGCTTTTCATACAAAATGAAATTATTATGTTCAAGTAACAAGGGAGCACTCTCCCGAAAGATGAACAGAAAGACCTGAACCCACACCTGGGAAATCAAAAACTACCCTGGAGGCACATAAACTAGGGCAATAACACAGCCAGTGACCTTTAGTCCAGGACCATGGGTATTAGACACATGATGTTCTGCAGGACTAGGCTAAGGGGGGACTTGGGTGTCTGTTCCCACCAGGCTGATCTGCTGCACGTCAGGCTCAGGTGCTCCCCAGAACACCTTCTGTGGCCTGGTTGTAGCTGTGGCACCAGAAGCTAAAGAGCAGCAAAGGCTCTATTATTTCAGCTGTGCAGCCAAGGAAATGTTGTGCTCCCCTCCCGAAAGCTGTGGAAACAAGTAATGATTTGTAGTCATCTGTTTATGGCCCTATTCTGCCACCTTCCCGCACACTCCAGACCATTCCCTGTTCCCCAGGGGGCTTTGTTGGTACCAAATCCCCAGGAGCCAGGTTCAATCTGACCCTTATAGCTAAACACAGCAGGAGCTCTGGGGAGAAGAATGGGAAGAAAGTAAAGCTAATGGTAAATAATAGCAGTATTCATCACTTAAAGCTTTCACAGGACTTTTGCAAATATGAAGTAATTACTCACAATATTGAAGGTGAGTAGGTGTTAGTGAGGTGTGGGTTTGAGCTCTGCCCTGCTCCTTCAGAAAAGCTTTACCCTGACATTCATTCAAAGGAGATGATGACTGAAGTTTATGTCTTCAGCTTTCAGATGCTAAAACAGCGGTGAGAAAATGCGATTTTGATTGATTGATGTGATAAGGGAAGTTTCAGAAGAAACTTAACAAACTTTTAGCGTGGGAGCTGGCACCACTTCCCCTGCCCTGTGCGGGGAGAGCTTCCCCTGTGCCTCTGTTTCCCTCTGACCTGTGCAGAGACTTGCAGCTGATCTACCCATCAGCTCTTCCCCCATCCTGTCCTCATGTTTTCTTCCCAGATGAACCGAGTGAGCAGTGGGCTGGCTGTGCCCAGGCAGCCGTCCTGCAGCAGGCAGGAGATGGGCAGAGCAGCCCTGGATCTCTGGCAGGAGACAGGATTAGAGAAAACGTCCTCAAGTTGCACCAGGGGAAGTTTAGGTTGTATATTAGGAACAATTCCTTCACCAGAAGGGTTATGTTTCCCAGCAAAACCCACTCTGACTCCCCAAAGCCCCCAAAGGCCAAAGAGGCATAGGGCAGAAGGCACTCTCCTGAGAGGTGGTGTTAGCTGCAGCATGGCAGGAGGCTGCTGGACTGCAGCCCAGTACCTGCCACCACACAACAGGCAGAAAGGATCCATGACTCCTGTTATTTCTGTTACATCTCTTCTGGAGTTGTTGCGCTTTTATAAACACCTTTGGATGTTTTCTCTTCAAACAGAGCTTTGCTCAGGGCTGTGCAGGGCTCTAATATTGTTTCTGAGGTGCTTTCTTTTAGCAACTCAAAGCCTGGGAGGATTCAGGCCCTTGTCAAGCTTTTATTTCAGCTGTGAGATGAGGCGGCTGCACTAGTTGCACCTCACTGCCCAGCCTGGGGCAGAACAGTTTTCCAGAAGCCTGCAGGGCGATGAGCCTTGGCAGGAGCAATTTCAGCCCAAACACTTGAGGCTGTGTTCCCCACACACTTGGGTTTAGCATCACTGAACCACATCCCCCTGTTCTGGAGGCAGCACGAAGGTCAGTGACACAAGCAAACCCCCGTGCCAGGAGGGGCACGTGAGGCTCTTTCTCCTAAGGTCCCTACAGCTACATGTCCTTTCTCTTCATACCGGTCCTCCTGAATTAGTCCAGCCTCTGTATCTCAGCATCATTCACTCACTCCTGTGACAAAGAGGGACATTACTTTCTCACTCCTCCATAGACTTTTGAAAGTTGTCACTTCTAAAATAATTCTCACAAAACCAAGCCAACACCTCCTTGTCTGATACTTTCTGCACAGCACTATAATCTTAGCACCCTTCCCTCTGTCAGCTGACAGAAACAAACCTTGCATACATTGTGCTTTCTGTATAAAAAATACCGAGTCTTGTGATTCTGAGGCTAATCTAGAGGACCCAGGAGAAGAGCGGACAAAAGACAGGATGCCCACTCATAAGAAGGAAGAGAGAAAAAAAATACAGCACATTGCTCAAAACAGTCTTCAGGGTGGCAATGAATGCTGGAAGACGTGTTAATGACAGGGAAACATATCTGTGGGATGTATCTCTTTGTTTTAACTTCCCCAGGGCAAATGTTTTCCAAGCTTTTGTGTATATTTAGGGGCAATATTATTACTAACAAATCATAGACTGGAAAGGAGAGACATTATGTCAGAGGATGAAAGCTGATACCATCAATATTTGGTTCAATGTCACCTGAAAGTTGTCACCTACCTTGTCTTTTTCAGAAGAATCCAAAGTTTTAAGTTCAGCGTATCAGTGGTATGTGGCCACTCTCTGCCTTGGCTGACCATCACAATTTAGCCATCAAGAGCTATTTTTAGACACATGAATAACGAGGAACTTTTGGAGTGGCTCCTGAAATGTCCTGAGGCTCAAGAAGAATGTGACAGTGGCACTCAGCAGAGCTCACTTCAAGTGCTGCATTTGTCCGTTTGCACAGTGCCTTTTTATCCCAGTGTTTGCAGTGAGTCACATTTCCTCTGCCCACAGATTCCCTGTCAAAAGTAGGATAATGATGAGGTCCTCTTTTGCCAAGTTAGTATTCAGCACAGGTCCAGGAAGTTAAGCTTTTCTATTGATTGTTTTCTATGGTTGTGAGCACAAAAGCCTTTGTCAAAGTCCTCTCTGCCAGGCTGGCTGGTTAAGATCTGTCAGTGGAGTGTTTAGAACATAATTGCTCCACTTCCTTTGCCGATCTGCTCTATCACTTCTGGGAACCTGGGGCTCAGTGGAGTTGCCCAGCTGGGCTGTGATAACCTTATCTTATTTATTTTAATGTGTTCTTTTAACTTGGATACAGAACTCTTCAGATGTGTGTTATGTCTGAGGTCTCTGCCAAGGCAGCAGGCAAAGCTCCAGAATAACAGCACTAGCACTAGCAGCAACTGGTTTAAAGGGAGGCACATCCCTGGAGAAGGATGGTTGTCTGGTCCACCAGGACCTTGGGTGTCTTGAGTTGCAGGTGAACACACACATGCACAAATCATCTCCTATCACATATTGATAATCTCATCTCCTATCATAGTTGACTAAAATGCTCCAAATAGGTGTCCAAGTTTGTATTGTATCTCTCAAGTCTCAAATTATATCTTGATGTGATTTTTCAAACTCTCTGAGAAACACTTCTCCACTCATAGAGCTACAGCACTGCTGGAAACCAGCGGTGTAGTGAGGGCTGTGCGTGTGATAACCTTTCATCCTGCTTCCCACTGCCAAAGCAGCTTAAAAATTCATCAAAGCTGCCTGTCTTGGATCACTATTTGGAGGACAGGCCTGTTTCCAGTCTATGACATCCCTTGCTGGTGATTTCTGCTCTCATATCAGACACTTTGGAATAAGACAGCAACGGAACCACTTTTCCTAGGCGGGGGTAGCTACAGGTTACCTACCTAAACATCTTTAGTGCTCCCACAGTCTGCTGCAGGTGGAAGATGGACACACACACACATACGCGGGGAGATACATAGAATCACAGAATTGTTTTGGTTGGAAAAGACCTTGCCAGCAAGAAAATGTTCCTCATGTCCAA